>JANHFX010007949.1:15037-44021 GCA_027560015.1 Chloroceryle amazona | reverse complement strand
TCTCTTCCCCTTTGGGGAGGGAGGGGGGTTAACAGAGAGCATCTGTTAGGTCTTAGGGGCTGCCCTGACCCTAAACCGTGACAAACGGCTCAATTTGAGCCGACGTGTTGGCGACCAGTAGCCATTAGAACCCAGTGAATGACTGCCAGGATCCAACGAGCTGGCTCTAGGGAAATGTGAGCTGTTAATTAGCATTGCTATTGGCAATCTTAAGCAGCAAACCATCAAAGCATCAGGCTCCGTGAAGGTCTTGGTTTGACTTCATTTGCCCCTTACTGTAGGCATCACTTAAAAACAAATGTCAGCCTTTAAGTGCTGGATCAAGGAATGTCCCTGCAGCTACTCCACTCTTGGGTCTGAGAGAGAAGGGCGGGAAGAAAAGACTAAGCTTGGGTAGCAGAGGGAGATGGGAGAGAGATTCCAGTTCTCAGGCCCTACCAGTGTTCCCTGCAGAGCTCCAGTCCTAACAGACTCAGCTGCTTCTACATCTTCCAGCCCTGTTTCTCCCCAGGTACCAGCATTTATCTACATCCTCAGGATCTCCTAGTCAGATGATCCCATTAATATTCCTCGAGTCAGGTATCTCCAAGACCTTACTTTATTTGCCATCTTTTTATCCAGTCTTGACAACACCAGAAATTCAGCCTCCTCCAGCCACCTGCATGCCCCAGGTGTCACCAGATATCCCACTGTGTAGCCACACTTCCCTACAAACACATACCCTGGTTTTGTAACTGCCACCTAACTACTGTCTCATCCTGGCCCACGTGCCAAAATTGTCACTACCTGTGACTCCTCATCCTTCCCAGTCACCACTGGAGGCAGGGTGAGTTAAACATAAGCCAAAGTTCATGTTCATATACAAATTGTATGCAAATGTCAAGACTGTTTCCTTATGTTATTTGCATGCTTCTAATTTGTGCAGAACAACACGTGTAGCTGCAGAAACTGAGGATCTCTGTAGTATCTGTCATATGGTGCTAAGACTGAAATAGAATTAGAAGCAAAGATTTCTAATTAATGCTGGTGTCCTGTTTACCTTTAGTGACCCAAATATTCTCTACAGGAAAGGTTTGACAGAAGTTCTGTTGATCCTTATCTGTCCCAATCTCTTGATATGGATTAAAGATCCAAAAGTGAAAAATTGCCATCATCAGTTAGAATTTAATATTACATGGCCAGGGTGACACACTTCCAAATTCAAAACCTGGTTCCAGCGTGTGCTAGATGAGCCCTTGGTGAAATAACTTAAGACACTGCATCACTAGAACCCTCACAGCGTCCTGCCAGTCTGCTTCCACAGCTTTACTTTAGAAATGGCACACTTCCCAGCTCCTAAAATTGCTTGGATACCATTTTTCAGTGGAGTTATAAAGGCCAGTAAATCTTCAACATATAAATTTAATATTTTTGTCCTTTCAAGTAGTGACATTTCTCATTTCATACCTGACCATCCTATAGCAAAAGTGTTCCTTTTATCCTTCCCATTTATGCTGCTTACACAAATCTCCAGCTTGCCTGAGAGGCAATAATTTTTTCATGTTTGAATTCATGTTTCTAATGTTATTGCTCTTGATTTTCAGTGCCTGTACCCTCCACAGATAAGACCCACATTTCATTCATTCCATAGTCAAATGTAATGTGTTTTCAAACTTTCAGAATTAGTCTTTAAAAGAAGAAAACAAATCATAGCTTTAAAAAGATGAAGATGATCTAAGCCCAGTGTAGAAGATGGTACAGTACATAGCCTTTCCACGGCATTAACAGTGAACCAGGAAAGCTGCTGGTTTTCTTCATTGGAAGCAGAGTAGCTTACATCATATGAAGACCCGAGGAAAAAAACCCACGAGAACAATACTGTACAGAAGCACATTTATTTCATATCACAGCAGTATTTTCAAAGAGTCATAAGTACACTGTAATCATTCCTTGTCTTTCCTTAACTCTGAGACCCGTGTTTTAGGGGAAGTGTTCAAGAAATAGCAAGATGTAGTCCTCAAGCCCTAGCTGTACCTCAGTCAGTGCTACTTGTGATTTTGAGGCTCTTGAAGGGTATTAATCTGACAGCAAAGCAGCCTATAATTAAACATTACTCCTTCAGCAGCAATTAAAGCACCGTCAGCAAACCTTGTCAGTCTGGCTCCAGCAGCCCTGACCAAGGAATGACTAACCAGGTCACTTCTGGTGAACATCACCAGCATTCATTTCCATCCTGCCCACTGAGTTTATCTATCCCTTCTAAGGCAGGTGCATTAAGAAGTGAACTAAGACTACCAGTCCCAATGCAATTGGCAGCAATCCTGGTAATCCTGCTTTCTTCAGCAGTGTCTTGAGCATGCCCAGCTCGAGCACTATTTTTTTTCTTTCTAACAGTAAGAATCAATTAATAAAATACTTATTTCTTTTAGCTAAGCAGAAAGTATTTTGTGCAGTGTTATTTCTTTTTAAAGTTAGGCAGCTTTCTAGTAGTTTTACAATTCTTAGTTAAAAAACATTCAGCCCTTTTCAATATCGTTTCCTTTTGAACCAAAGTTAAGTAAGAGCCAGTCTGGGAAAAACTCTGCATAATTCCAGCTGTTATACCATACTAAGTGGTGTTTAAAATATAGATATGATCAATGTCACAAAGCTCTTTTCCAGTTGATAAATGACCTGACGAGATCAAAAGAACTGCAGCCAATAAATGCCTGTCTGGTTTTGTTTAAAATGACACCATGTAGATCAGAAGCTGATTTAGGAGTCAGAAAGCAGAGAGTATTAATAAATGATCATTCTGTACATATGGTATATAGCAAGCATCTCAAATATTCCACAGTATGAATGAACTTGTTAAATGTATTTATTATTTTTTTGAGAGTGAATCAGTCTGCGGAATAACAAGTTTTGCATATGAGTTAGTGATTTATCTAAGTCAAAATCTGATACAGTTTCAACAGGATCTACCTAAGTTCAGTGGTAATGTAATGGCAATTTGATCTGGAAAAGCTGCCTGTTTGGATGGTTTCACACAGAATCATTTAGGTCAGAAAAGAACTTTAAGATGTTATCGAGTCCAGCCATAAACCTAACACTGCCAAGTCCACCTCATTTGTGTTCCACACAAGTATGTAAATTTACCTTTACAATAAGGAATAAAACATTTCAGTGTCTTGAGCTATGTCTATACTTTCTGAAAAACTCAATCCCAAATCCCTCTGTCCTTCTGCTGCCTCCCTGCTCGCTCCCAGACTGCTTCTCATCTGCAGTGACCCAACCATTGGCCCAGAAAGGAAAGCTCAGGCTCTGCAAGGAGGGGAACTGCCTTGAACTGCACGGCTGCGAGAGCAGGAGTTCAAATTCAAGCAGTCACCGAGAGCATGGTGACTACAGCCACTGTACAGCACTCACTGAAAATCCCTGATCGATTGTTTTTACCAGTGAAGTATATTGTTGATGCAGAGTGAGACAGGTGATGAGAATCATGAGGGGCATGGGAAATTTCTTACGTGAAGAACGAGAAAAAGGATTGAGCATTTGTCTTACAGAGGAGATGTATAAAACGGGACAGGATCAAAGTATATGCTAGGGAGTGGCTCAGAAATAGCCATTGTATTTTTTTCCCTCATAGGAAAAGAGGAAATTCCTTGAGATAGAAAGAAGGCAAATTTTAAGCTGATAAACAACTTTCATTCAACACAGAATTAGACTGTAAAATTCACTGCTGGAAGAAATTATCATGGCCAGAAACTTAGCAGGATTCAAACAGTTTAGATACTTGTGTAGATGACAGGAATGCTTAAAAACCATACTGAAATCTATAATAAAAGTTCTGCAAGGTATGGAAATTTTATGTTAGTGATTTAATCTACTTTTTATTGTTACAGGTGACTGATGGGGTAAATTAATAGGAGCTGCAGACATAAGGAAGAGACAAAACAGAAAGCTGTCATTACCACTGCTGAATATGATGCATGTATCTGTGCTAAAGCATATTATAATGACACCTCTGTGTGTAGTGGCAGCATTCTGTTGTAGGTGATTGTACACAGCAATTTAGCAAGCACCTGAAAAAGTTTGTCATGGATCCTGGCTACTGCTATAAACTCTGTTCACCAGTACAGCTGTGGTGAGGTGTATTCACTGAACACAGGGATTCGGTCAAGCTTCCAGTAACACCAACAGGATCTTTTTCTATTGCCTCAGTAAAAAAAAAAAGAACTTAAAATCAGGAAAATATTTTTAAAGAAATTTTACACAGGCATCCCCAGTTGCAAATCAAATCAGGTCAAAGTTTGAAAAGTACTTCACTTTTCTGGATAAAGTGATACAGATCTGACCAGGACATTCCACTACCAATCTCTTCATGCAGACCTTAAATAAAAACAAATGCTGACACACAGATGCCTGTGGGAGGCATAGTTATAGTTGGTTTGGGGGGAAGGCAGCTTGTTAAGCTCTTAAGTACTATCTTAGAATTACTCCGATTTTGTTTTCTGTGTTCTGCACTTTTAAATTTTAGGGACCTGCCTTTGGCAAACCCAACTTTATATGCTGGGCAGAACAGACTGAATACATCGTCAAGAAAATTCCACATACTAGTCTCTTAGTGAACTCTATTTTGCCCATTCTGGTTACTGACCTAAGAAAAAAAGCTGTCCTAGAGGGGTGTAGGGGAGAATTGCCCAGCACATGGAAAACAGAACAAGGTCTTCCAGCAAAATAAATTCAGACTTCAAGAAGAAATCCAGAAGAATTACGGTTTGATATTCATATATTAATTGAGCCTGTGGCAAGGTCAGTGAATATGTATCCATTTTATTTGAATTGCAGGCTCACATGTGGAGTCTGGGCACGTCACGGGGCATCTGGAAAGAGAAATCTCAGCTACGTGGTGTTTGTTAGGCTCAAGTACAGCCTTGCTGGTGATGTGCACAGTCTTCTGCCCTGTGCACCAGGGAGGGTGGAACATTGCTACACGTCCACATTGCAGGGCTCTGCAGCCATCTGCAGTCTGTAGACAGCCTGAGATTCAGTCACCTCTATGGGATGCAGAAGGGGCAAACTACCAGCATCCTAATGGCACGTGTGGTGTGGCCACCAAGTCAGGGAAACCCTCGATAGTCACCTCTCTTGGTAGTCTACTGCCTGCAGGGTTTGCCTGGATCACATTCCTTTGCACATGAGAGTCGGAATTGGATCTGTAGAATTGGGGTAGGTCAGGCTGAAAAGAGACATAGGGTGTTGTGATTCTGTGTGACAGGGAGCATCGTTAGATGAATAAGAAATGTGGCTTCATTCAGACTGATACTCTACTTTGGTCTTTGACTACAGCATTTGTTTTCTTCAAAAAAAGTCCACTTTAAAGGGGTAATTCTTCATGAAATTATCAAGTCCCTCTTCATATCTCAATCAGTTCTCATGTACTGCAGACTGAAGAATCCCATAGCGGGTATTGCTAATTCATCCTGCAATCACAGGAAATCATGCACTTCAGATGTTCTTTTGTTTTGCTTTTCTTGCTTTGTCTTCTGGTTATATTTTGTATATCCTAGACTCAAATGTAGTCCTGGAGTCTAAAGCAGTGACACTAGCAGGGAATGGAAACTTGGCCTAATCTTGCACAATAAGATCCTTTTAGTTCAGCTTTGTTTACATTATCTGATAACCAGAAACTACTTAGAAAGATGCTCATGTACTATCTAGTTTGCTTCATACATTTAAAGTATAAAATTCTATCACTTGCTATTGGAACAAATGTCCTATCTTCCATGAGCTAATCTCATATGGCAGATGCACTGTCTTAAATGCATAAATCTACTTGAAAACCAATCTGATAAAATGTTATGCCTGCAAAATGATGATTCACTTATATCAATGTACTTGTCACTCAGACCTTTAAAAAATACATGTAAGACCACAGAGCTGGGTGGGTGCTGAAAATATGCAAGACCTTGATAATAGGAAAACATTAGCCACAAAGTGTAAAGGAGAAACACCAATTGAAAAAAAAAAAACCCAACACCAGTACCAGCCCAAAGTTCCCTCGTCTGTACACCATATATTATGAAAAGGAACGTGTAAACTTTTAGTCTTAGGGTGCTGCAGCAGCTACCTCGTGGGTGACAGCAGGATTTCAGTTTAACTGGAGATATCTTACTCATCTCCCCAATTCTCATATCTGCACTACTTGTAAAAAAAAGAAAACAACAAAACATCTCAGGCCTTATGAATCAATATTTTAATATTGGTGTCAAAAGCTTAACTGATGTAGTTGTTCTATGTAAACATCATGTTACCCCCAAATAATCCTCTTCTGAAAAGATTATTGTTCCACTTTCTAAGCTACCTCAGAGGACAGGTTAACTACATACAATTTTGCTTAATATGCCTACAATTATAATTACTTTATGTGATTTTGTTGTTGATGGGAGGTGTGGTGAACTTTCACCTTTGCACTGAAGTCCATTTACATGTCCATTTACATGGATCTAAAATCCATATTTTTTATGTTTGTATCCATGTAATGAATTCCCCGAAAGACACAACAATGTTACAGTTTAAGCCAAATTCATTTAGCATTAAATTTTCCCAAATTATGCATGGACACAATGGCAAGAAATGGCTCTTTCTGTCCCTCTGCTATAGATAAAATAATTTCCCTCAAGACTTCATACTGAATCGGGTGTACCTTGCACCAGTCATTCCTGCAGACAACCTCTAAAGAGTCCAACACATCTGACTTACAAGAGCAACTACATCATCTTTGTACGGAGTGGATCCTTGTGGCAACAAAGTCTTTCTTTGCTCCCCACTCATTAAAACTAAGAAATATTTTTCTATCTACATCAGTAATCTGGGTTTCTATAGAAGCAAGGATTCCAGAACAGTTTTCATACATTTCTTCAGGCTTCATAAAATTCAGTGACAAGATACAAGAGAGGGACTTAAAATTAGTGTTCCCTCAGATGGAGAAACAACTAAAATTGAATGGTTACATGTTCTGCATGTGTGTGGAGTTTCACATCAACCATAACATAGACCTGATGGTGGTGTTGCAGAGATACAGAGACAGCTCTGGCTGCTGCTGTGAAGGGTAGATGGGGGACAACAAATACACAGTGCAGAAGAATCCGGGTTTCATCCCTTTACTGTTTGAGGAACAGCTTGTTTTATTTGGCAGAAACAATTCTTGGAGTGTGAAGTATTTAAGAGAGACTGTCCACATTCCTTAGATTGATGGTCGGATATTAAGGAGTTAACAAAATTACTTTTATTCAATGTTTAATAATCGATACTCATTAGTGTTAAGAGTGGATGAATTAAGTCAGTGTGATTTATTTGGCAAGGCAGGTAAAAGTGACTTCATTGAAATTTAATCAGGAATTAATTTAACTCCATAGCAACACATTTTAGTATCTACTTGCCATTCAGAAATCTTATTCTAGCAGAACATTAGATAGATGCATGAGTGTTTTGCTGGTTTTCATATATATGAGATAATAATTTACACCAGAACTCTGTATTGGTCATCTAACTTTGCTAAGAGAAAGCTTAGAGTGATCGGAAATGTTACAAACAGGATTAGTAAAAGCATTATTTGCAACAGAAACAAAAAGTAGTCCTGCTTCATTTTGGTTCAGCTGTGCTCATGTGGAAATCCAGATTTCATTCTCAATAAATGCTACAGGAGAATTCTACTAATAATCTCCAACTAAAACATTCTGGTCATCTTTTTACAGAAATTCATTTGGGGCCTGGTCCAAACCTGGTGAAAGACAATAGAGATAACTACATTTGCTTTCCTGAATCCATTTGACACTAACCTGACCAACAAGACATGTAAAGGAGAGGATTTGGGTAGAACAAAACTGCAAATTTGTACTTTGAGTTCTAGCAGAGTAAGTTGTTTCACAGAGACACCCTATTCCTGCTAGAGGAACCATGAGCTGAGCAACAGAAGATAATAATAGGTATAGAAAATTTCTTATCTGCGTTCTCAGGCAGTGAGAATATGTCAATGGATGTTATCTGTGAAAACACAAGATTGAGTAAAAAAAAAAAAAGTGAAACAGCAAAGAGGAGGCAAATAACCAAAGCTGTCCCTTTGAGCTGGGGGAGGTGGGAGAGGAGTGCTGGAAACAACTGATACTGAGCCTTTATTTAACCAAAAGGGAAGGCATCAAGTGAGTCCTGCTAAGGACCAAGAAACTCATCTGGATCCATCGACTCCTGGTTGTAGGGGGGCAGCTTTAGTCAGGGGAAATAACCTTGTGCTGTGCTACTTGGTAAAGTTTGCATTTCAGATAATAAACTGTGCCTGAGGGAAGGGCCTTAAAGAGGCTTGGGTGTGGTAGTGGATTTTTTTTCTCCATCTGGTGAGGGAGCCTGCCAGTTTGCAGAAATATAGGGGCTTAGCAAATACTGTTTGCTCATACGAGACTTCCTTCACCTTGGAATAGAGACATGACACTTTCCAGTATTTTAAAGCAGACTTGACGCATTGTCTTTGAGTGCCTATCAAGAAAAATGATCCCCCCTCATAAAGAAGAGGAAGAAGATTGTTTGTGATCCACTGATTTGAATTAAAAAACCCTAACTTATTGTACGTTAACAGGTAACTATTCCTCAACCAGAATAAATACTTGTCTGGGGTTATAAGAGCTTTGGAAAAAGGATCATCTTTATTTTTTCCATAGTTTTACCCTACTGAGTACAGCACAGTTCCTCTCCAGAACTGGCACACAGGATTAAGAGCAGTAACACATCAGTATCCCACATATCTATTTATGATCAATCAAAAGACTGTCAAAGTATTGAAAGTCCTGTTGTTATCTCGCAGGCATTTTGCACTTTTACGAGTTATATGACTTCTGTAGGTTCCTGAAATAAATTAACATTGTTTAAATGAGAATCATTTTTTAATCTGCACACACCTTTAGTATGGCTGCACATTAAATCTGTAGGACTTAAAACTTCCATTTCATAACCTAGATGCAACTACCATATCTCTTTATGGAAAATTCTGTTGAGATATAGACCCAGAGAAATTGATTTTCCTGTCTTTTACGTCATGCACTCATTCTGAGAAGAATCCCAAGCTATTTGTGAAATAGTAGAGAACTGTGTATAAAGAAGCCTTACTTGGACACACTGGTTCCAAGATTCCAAGGCACAAAATGAGCTCTTGAAATGTTTGGGGGGTGTTTTTCTATTGAAAATAACCACGGGAAAATCAAACAAATGAGAAGGCAGAGAAAAAATGTTGCCATGAGAAAAATGTATACATGAGGAAAGGAAAATAATAACTGAGGGAAGTCAAAATAGTTGTATAGATTTCCTTCAGTAAGGGCAAAATCTGTAAAATTAGGTCTAGATTCCATTTTACCCAAACAGATTGCTAGTCTTTATGCTATCCTGTCTCTCTGGAAGCTGAATTTGCCTCTTGAAATGTTTTATATCAGTAGCAAAAAGTGAAACCCAGAACAGACTTTCAATATAGTTTAAATGTGATCTCTTTGCATCAGCAACGTTGAGGAAAAAGTTACACTGTTATAGCTGGTGAATGGATGAATGTCTTGCTTTGATGTAACAGCTTTTATTCCATGAGAATGCTCAAACAATCTGCCCAAATTTCAAGCAATGTGGTTAATTATAGTCTGAGCCTAATACAGACCTAGCACACTGAACTGTTTTAACACTAAATACTCTGTGAGGGTAAGAAAGTGAACAAAGTGCTGTTTGCAAGCACTACTGCATGGGGTACAGCATTTGCTGAGAATGATAACACAGCATCTCCTCCAGATCCCCACAGGATGTGTATTCTTGTTATTTCAGGGTCTCTTCCAAATTGATTTGACATTACTGCAAGATTCACACAAAATTGAATGGGTTTTGGTCCTTAGCTTGTCATGTAAAATACCAGCTCAATACAGAGTTTATACTCGGACAGGTGAAATGAAACCTTCCTATTCCCACATCTTGAACAAGCACTTTCACCGTTTAAGATCATTCCAAAAATAACAGGAAGCAGGCAGGTATTAGGTACTATCTGGCCTAACATTATAATTGCAGCCCCAGGGAAGAAGGAAATAATGGATTCTTCTATACACATTTTCTCCATGATCGAATCTTCAAAGAAAAGGGACATTTGTAATAATAAAGATTCCAAATCCTTAAATAATTGTCTTTTAAAAGCCACCTGATTAAATCATTACTTAAAAATCAATAATTTCTACCAGTTCTATGGAGTACAGACAGAGTTGTTTACTATTTACTGTTTCCCTTCTTAACTCGAGGAATAAATGTCTAATGAAAAAACGTATGGAGAGACCTGTATAACCAAAGCTCTGCGATGAGCAGAGAAAAGTAAGCGTTTCAAAATGCAGATCTCAGTTGTCAGAGCATGCAAATATCAATTTACAATCACTTTTTATTAAGCTTTCTGCTGATAGGATTATGGGGACCACCGCAGGGACTGGGAAGTCATGAGCAGCAAGGGAGGCCAGACTGCCATGCCATCCATCCGTCCATCTGTCCGTCCATCCATCCATCCATCCATCCACCCACCCATCCATCCTCTCTGAGTATAAACAGCAACAGGTATGTTCTCAAATGTTTCAGAACTCTTATATTAACAGAGTTTGAGCTTCAGCTGGTGATTTCCTGCTCTTTGTCAATGACCTTCCCTTTATCCTTAACAACTGTGGTGAGCCCCAGCTCCATGTTACCTGTTTGTAGTTCAGCAGCCTCTCATGAACTAAACTTAGCCTGGAAAACCAGGAAGTAAAGACAGCACCCAGCCTTTTAAGTGGTGAGATGGTTGGAGGGAGAGCGAGCGTTGCCATGATTCTCTGGCAAGGGAGTCAGATGGGATGAAGCAAGGGTCAGACACTGGCCTTCAGGTGTCTGTCTGTGAGAGGGGAGACAGATGTTTGTGATCTGCAGGCAGCTGTGTAAGCTCATCATCTTGAGCAGTGCAATCATGACTTATGACAGTCTCTTCTGATAAAGGATTATAGTTAAGTAAATTTGCTCTACTGAGCACCGAGTGGATGGTTATGCAATTTTAGTGTAAGAATTCCTGGGGAATTTGTGCAGTCAACAATAAGGGTTCTATGCTCATCAAATACACAGCCTGTGGATGAACAGAGAATATGTTTCAGCCCTAACCTCACACTATCTTGCTAAACTTGTCTGGGCTGAGGAAACTTGGTTTTGCTCTTCCCCGTGGGCCTCCCACTAAGAAACAAAAATTAGATGATTTCAGTATTTCCATCTCAGTTCTCACAACCCACCCAATTCTGAAAAATCAAAACGTCCCTCCACAAAAAAAAAAAATAAAAATCACAAAATTAAACAGTGAACTTCACAAAAGCAAGAAAATACTTACAAAAAGATTCATTAAACCTCTGGTCTGTGTGCAAAAGACAAAAAGTCCAGGAATACCAATCATTTTACAGACTGCAAGAGAGAAGAGACTAATGTTGTCACATAATCTGGCCTCCTGCATAAACTCTCCCAATCAGTTCTTGTTTGAACTGGTGCATGGCTTTTAGATGTATTTTATTCTGATCTCACAAATAAATGCTTCAAAGCCAGAAAAATAAAGGTCAAGACCTGCATCCAAAAATCTTCTGACCATTCTGTTCTGCCTCCCTTTCTGTAACAGGTATTTTGCTCTACATTTATACTTCTAACTAAAACAGACTGGAGACTGCTTTGACCCAGAAGACACATGATGTGGCTTGAATCCAGGTCTGAAAATCCCCGCTGCCCCATCCCAGTTTCATTTTATCCAGACCTCCTAATGGAAAAGGTTCATGTAACATGCTGTCCACTTAGCGACACCCACGCATTTTCCAGGGTAGTGGTGCTAGTTGGCGAGGGCAAAAGTTATCCTTGGAAGTGTGCTAAAACTGTAAAAGTATCAGCAACTGCAGAAGCATGCGAGAGTGTGAGCTCTGACCCTGTTTTATTTGCAAGTGTAAGAAAACCTCCATGACCTTTATCTAAGCCTGCAGTCATTCTCTTAGGTTTCCCCCCTCTGTAATTTACTTCTCTGGCATTTATGCAACACTCCCTGCATACATACTCCCTTCACTCCTCCCTTCTCTTTATCTTGACTACTGTGTATCTAATAAACTTATCTAGTACACGCTACCTCAGTCTGAGGGGCTCAGGATCTCCAAGATGTGTGCTTTTACAGTTTCTACCTACATCCCAGTTCTTGTGTAGTTGGTTTCCTGTTTGTTTCCCTAAGTAAATATCTGATGTGGTAGCTCTTCTTAAAAGCAGGCCAACAGCTGGCTGATTTGACTATACATGCTGAGCAAACGGACAGATGTTTGCCCATCCTGACCGATGGTAGGTTGGTTTTACTCCAAATTAAAACAAGGGTGAGGTGCCAGTCACAGCCTTGGTACATACGGCCATGAGATCGTGGTAAATGTAATAACGTGACAAAGGAGTATGTTGAGAATTGAAAATCCTGAGCATTTATGGAAAGATTAACGATTCTGGAGTCACAACTCTATACAGTTTTCTTCTGAAGCGGTCTTAAAACCAACCTTATTTCTGGACTGGGGGAAATCAAGACTTACTATGTGAATAACCTTGCAGCATAAATTATAGTGTTAATTTTTATGGCGTTGAATTTTGTCCACGGGTTCAGGTGGGCAGACAAAACCATCCCTTGTTCCAATTCACATCAGGGAGAAAGTCTATGAAATTTGTATTTAGCCATTCAAGCATCTTTGGGGTTTTGACAGTATTTCTCATGCTTTGGGGATCTTTCTGGCAGTACTTTTCTTTCAAAAAGCATCATCTCCTCTAGTAAAAAGTAATGATGTAAGAAGATCAAATCCTTCAAGCTGAATTACCTGAATATTGAGAGACACTTACTAATACCGTCCTAGCTTTCTCTGTCTGTTTGGGGAGGAAGAAGGGAGTCCTTGACTGTTGCTGCCCAGTCATGCTTCTGTCAAGACAGTAGAGAGTTTTCTTCTCAGGTAGGCAGGAGATGTCACTTCCTTCTTCATTTAATATTTCTGAAGGCAGGGGAGGAGCTCTTAGGAAATAAAATGTTCACAGTACTTGAATCAGGGGCAGCTTCAAACAAAAAGACCTTCTGTGGGTACAGTTGCTACTGTGATCCCAAGGTAGGATAGGAATGTGGTACAGAGTTTGGAGCTGTAGGAACTAAGGAGTATGGATTGCAGCACGTGAGGATATGGCTAGGGCCTCAAATCACCTTAAGGGATGTAATTGCCTTCAGTGCTTAAAATATGTTCCTTATTGCTGCCTAGAAACTAAGTTCTTTAAAGCCAGCACACTCACTGGACCTCCGACAGCCACACAAAGTCAGACATGATTCACATTACTTTTGAGACTGCTTCAAGCATAGATGCAGGTGGCATCACAATAGTGTTGGATGTCACCCTCTGCAAGACATGCCTTTCTGAAAACCACAGTCTGCCTTTGTGGTTGTTGTTTTAGAAGCAGCCCTTCAGCTGGTGTTATCACATGATGACACAAAGTGTGGGAAATGAGAAAGTCGACAGGTGCTAAGAGACCTTGAATACTAGAAGCAAGAAAAAAAAAAAGAAAGAGGAAAAAAAAGACTGAAGTTAGGCCAAGGAAATACAAAATCATCAAAAATTTTGAAAACTATTTTCAAGCTAAAAAGAACCCAAGCCAAGAGAATTATAGGTCATTCTGGCTACACCAGAGGAAAACACTATGCAAGAACAATGTATTTATAGCCCATATCTTCATGTGGTTAAAAGATTTCCCTATTCTCTTACATCAGACTTTATCTAGGACTAAGTAGAAAAAAAAAAAACAACTTTTCTTACTGCTCTTTATTTGGAAAGTTTACTTGCAAGAGTAAATCCATGGAACACTTTATTGCTTTTGATGTGCTTTCAGTGAAAACTTAATTTCAGGACATGGGTTCCAGGGCAGCTGTAGGGCCTGGGTCAAATTCAGTTGTTGCAAAGTTACAGTAGATACTGTAAGTCAAATGTCATAAATTTCCTCTCTTTTTTTTTTTTTCTTTTTTATTTGTGGGGGTTTTTAAGCTTAATTTCCTAAGGAGATGAGGATTTGATTGTGCTGCCTGTCCAGAGGTCTATTTATCTCTTCTTTTGTATGTCTCCTGCCCCATACCTTCTGACCTGGCTGTCCAGTTTCTAGAAATTTCCAAGTGTGACAAGTATCTTGCTCATCATTATGATCCCAAGTGTTTCTTGGAATCATCTCCTGGGTGGAATACCATCCCACATTAATAGTGCAGTAGAGCAAAAGGAAGAACAACTCAGCAGTTATAAAAATCATTTGGCTTGGCCAATGAACCTGCACATAGTGTATGGCCACAAAGCTCATCAATATCTCCAGGTCAGCCACAATATCAACATCTCCTTCGCACTGGAGGTGTTGCAAGAATTATTGTTGAGCAAGGGTTAAGGGGAAAAGGATTCAAACCTGTAGGAAGCCAGCAACTCCTTTGCTGGAACTACCTATTAATTACACATACAATACCTCTCTGCAATCAGAAATATTCAGCATGTAGTAGGCTATTAAATAAGCATATGCATGAAGAAGTAGCCCAAATGCATCTTTAAATGCAATTAAATATATGTACAAAATAGCTAAGGAATATGTTGGTATGCTTATGCATCAATTCTAAACATTCAAATGCTTGCTTGCATATACAAATACAATGTAAAATTGCAGCACTTATAAAATAGGCACCCAGAAAATTTGATTATCATTTCAGTTTGATTGGCATTGTTAGTTTTACCCAGACTGGTGACAAAAATCTCAAGTCCAATTAAAAAAGCGTAACTGTCTCAGAAGGATTTGAATATATATTGTGTGGATATATATTCACCAAAGTAAGACTTTCAAAACTAGTACAAGACCAAATTGAACATAATTCATTGGAAGAATACATGTTTCAAAGCAAAGTCTGATAATGAAAGGTATCTTCTGAAACAAAAGCTGAAACAAACTTCCAGTCCAAGACATTGTTTTTTCATTGCTATCACCAGTGGGGCACATGGTCCATTGTGGCTTCTCTGCCAGCTCTTTTTTATGAGTCATCAGGAGATCAAAAGTCTGTCAAACAACAGAAAAGAGATAACACATCCGTACACCACGCTGTTTCATACGTGCCTCCACAGCTTTCTTTTAATATGCCAGGAGAATCAAAATGACTGCTTCCTCAGGTGCAGCCATGTGCTACTCTGTGCAAGCCTCGGTGAGTCGAACGAGAGGGCAAAACTCTATAAATGAGATTAGCAAGGGCGATGGGGAGTCAGCTTGGTCACTGCTGCAGATTAGCCCACACTCCCAGCCACCCTACCCATCAGAGACACTGTGGTGCCCCAAGACCCGTTGTCTGATCCATGGCGAACCCTTGGATTTCACTCCAAGAGTGCCAGGAGGGAGAAGTGTGGGGGCAACCACTGGCAGAGCTGCATTACAACTTTAACCTTACTGATTTGAAATTTAACCTACATAAAGGATCAGGCCCCTATGTACAAGGCTGTATTGTACTGGTGAAAACTCTTTATCCCCAGATCAACAAATCAGCAATGAATTTCTCTAAAATGAAATCATTACCTTAAAATGAGGCAATAATTAATATATTTTAAAATAACTACAGCAATTCTTAAAAAATACTTTTTTAATATATTTTAATTCTAAATGTATGTTCAGAGACACTCTCTGGCCCTTTTATTTTATATGTTCACATCTTCTCGATGTGACTGGAGGTATAATGAATAACATTGATAGATGACATTTATTAGGTACAGTTCTGCACTAGTAGTTAAAATTATGAGAAATTCCAGATAAGCCTGTCATGTGCAATACAGAAAAGAAGATTAAAAGAGCAAGCCAAATGGAAAATCATCTTTAAAATCAGCAACCAGACTCTTCCTCAGAAACTTGAGTACAGTCAAAATAAAAAAATTCTACTGAATAATTAGCAGGTGTAATTCAAAAAGGGGTGGGGTGGTTTTAGGCTTATATCCTGAAGGAAGTATCATGGTACCACACTAAATCATGCATTACAGGAAAGTTAAATCCTACCCACGTAGTTGCTGTCGAATCTCTAAGAACTGCCATTGCACAAGTGGTTAATAAAGCAGAAGCTAAGAAGAAAGTCAGGAGCACAACTGCATTCTTCTACTTAAAAAGATTTTTAGCATTGCTGCATCAGCCAGCTGAAATCATCCTGGCAATGTTATAGGCAGTAATGTCAACAAGCAATATTGCTGCTGCACTCTTCCTGAGAATCCAGATCCCAAGCTCAGTGAAGTCAAATGTAAGTGGGCTTCAGTGGGTTTTGGATAAGGTGCAGGTTGCATGAAGCAGAGAAGCTGCACTCAGAGCCCAAAGGGGAGAAGCCCACACAACCCAACCTATAGCAGTCAGCAAAAGAGTGCTTCTTGGGTACCTACATAGAGATTTCTTTCTCAAAACACTGTAATCAAAAGGTGAGTTCATCTCTCTCTGACTGTTCAAAGCTTGTACCAGATGAACTGAAAGGGGTACAGAACACAGTGTTACATGATTAGCTAGTCTGACAGATTGAATTGTAAGTGCTCATAGTATGGATTGCTGTAGAAGACTAAATATAAAGTAATATCCTGAAGAACTGGAAATAAAATAAAATAATAAAATGGAACATGAAACTTCAGAAGATATTCTTTGAGAAAAGTACTTGCTTGGTATATGAAAACTATGACCACATTATGAGTCACGGCAAGTGACTTCTGATGATTAATTGCCATTTTTAAAACTCTGATAACAATCTCTAGGTGTTTTCAAACTTTTTTTTTTTTTCCCCCCAAACAAATGGCTTGAGCAGCTTTTAATATCAAAAGCCTGCAATTCAGTTTTCTTCCTTTTAAGCCTTTAAACACCCATATTAGTGGGCTGTAGTAGGTTAAGATTGCTTACATTTCTTGCTCATCCTATCTGGGAAGGCAATTTCTAGCGTGGAGCATCAAGATCTTGACTGCTCCATGTGAGACTGTAAATTACTTGTGATTCCAGTGGAGGTGATCATCTCCCAGGAACTGGATGAAGGAAACAAAATTCATGCTAGTAGACCACAGGAATGCCACCAGATTGTCCCTGGGTTACTAACACGGCCTCTGAGTAGTGACTTGTGCCTTACTTATGCAGGAACGTTTAGTCACTTGCTTACACCAGTATCATTGCTCAGACAAAAATAGCTCAGTGGACGTTCTGTCAGGTATGAGAACGTTCCTCCCAGTCAAGCATGAATCCCTTTCCAAATGACATGATATAAACTGAAAAAAAATGTTTTTCCATATCAGAAAGAGACAGTTGTGGGTTGTTTGAGTCTAGCTAAATCAAAGTCATTTGACATATTCAGCATTGCCCAAGTGGATTTAAGCAGTGAAAGACTTGGTTCTACACTTTGTAGTCGTCTTGACAGTTCCCACAGTCTTTTGTCCTAAACCTCTCCTTTCCTCACTTGATCTGAAATTAGGTATAGTAAAAAAAAGTCCCAGCAGTCTCAAGGTATCCAGACAAATTTTGCAGGCCAAACTTCTGAAAATTGACATTATACAATTTTGGAATAGGTTTAAACAGCTTTGGAAAGTCATTAACCCGCTTTGGAAATATTTTTTTGGAATAAAATAAATTATAAACTTCCTAGTTTAGACCACAGAAAGAATTTCTTCAGTCTGTTCCTTGGGCATCTAATTACATATAGGTATTTAGATAGGAAACACCAATAGTCAGATAATTCTCCCATAATTCTGCTCTGAATTTTTATTCTACTCCAAGGCACGTTGTCAACGCTTGCAACCACATGGAAACAAAAAAAGCTGGTCTTGGGTTATCTGTTGCTCGTATCATTGCTGACTCTGTGAACACTCCTAGCCCAATTTAGTGCAATATCAAAGAGGCTAACTACTAACTAACCACTCTGAGCCTGGTCTGAGCTAGGCTGTTTGACTTCAGAAATGAATGCGTATGGATGTAGTTACCAAGTCTCAGCTAGGAATCACAGCTAAGAGTAATTTTTTCCAAAGCTGTTTTTTAGAAAAATATGGCAGAAATATAATTAGGTCATCTGAATACAAAGGCAAACTGTAAAAATATTCATACTGGGTCAGCTCTAACACTGATCTAGCTCGGTATTCAACACCTGCTTTGACCACTAGCAAAAATGCTAAGGGGAGGATATAACTATCAAGGCTAAGTACTGAGTGACACTGGTAGATACCAGCAGTCAATAATCAGCAGTTTAGGGGTCTCTTGATCTGAAAACTCCTGACAGACCCATGCTATGCTGATTTGACTGATGTCTTTTAAGTGATGGATATTTTGGCCTTCTTGCTATCCTATGACACTGGTTTTGCCACAAGACACTCGGGCATCCCATGAAAAAAAAATATTCTCCTCCTCTTAAGCCTGCCATCTGGTGATTTTATGGAGTGGCTCAAGTCCTTATTTTGTAAGAAATAGAAGTGGAAGACAAGAAAAGCTTTTACTAAATGTAAAACCAGTTTATTATGTTGCCTTTAATGTATTAGGCATTATTGGTTACTTATAAATCAATATCATTGTGCAAGCCCTTAGTGAATTTTCCAGTTGTTTTTAATGCATGTAGTCCTGGCAGTTTATGCCATTTCGGTTAGAGTAGGGAGAGCAACGCTTTTCTGATTGCTATGGGGACATCTGTTCATTAGCACGCAGGGTGGCCAATATTGCTTTAGGTAAAGATCAGCTAGTTCCTCTGTTCTACACACTTGGGAAGAATAGCATTGCTTATAAAATGTAACAAATGTTTCCTGGACTCTAGCCAGTATATTTTTGATCCTTTCTTGATCTTCATTTTCACTAATCCTTTTCTTTTTGTATTCTTGCCTTTTGTTGACATGCCAAAATCCTGTCAGTTTTGTTTCCTCTTTCAAAAAAACGTATTTTTGTTAAGTTGAATTAAGCATTCTACCCTGTTGCCAAGAGCAAATTAAGTTCCCCACACACTGAAATCAAATTTCGTAAAGTGTCCAGGCAATTAGCTCTAATATGTGGTTGCTTTAATTTTCCCCTTTCAAGGGTTTTCTTTTTCCTCTTTGTTTCTGAATAGAAGACGTGAGATTCCTTTTCTTCTCTCTGGTTGTGGCCTTTTAGTTCCTCAGCATCCAGCAACCATCCACTGATACTTAGCCAAACCTCACTCTTAATCTATAACCCAAAGGAATTTAAAGTAACAAATTGTTCATTCTTCAACCAGAAAGCTGAGCTGTGGACCAGCCTGCTGGAACTGGAACAAAACATGAAGAACAGACTTCTGAAGAGCTCTCCCAAGCACTGCATTTAAGAGCATCAGGTGCACACTAGGAGATTTCCCACGACGACCGAAAACTGGCACAGCTCACCCACATAACTCAACAACAGAACTCTTTTACATCAGAAATTATCTTCTGTGCTTTTCTTGTCAGGGGGGTTGATTCAACAGGTTCAAGGAGGACAAAATATGAGCACATAATTATTCCAGGTAGATGGAAAAGGAAAGGAAGGGCCCCATCTCAGAAAGTTCATGACAAAATCCTGCCTGGTCTCATACAGTGTTATAGCTCAGCTCTACCCTAGCCTAGCAACACCTTAGTGTTCTCACATCTTCATCAGCCTACTGTAGGCTTCCCTCTCGGGCTTGCCTTCAGCAGACAGTTTTTCCTTATCCCTCTCCCCAGACTCTGTATTTGTATGCACGAGCAGGATGCGTAAGACAAGGAATAAGACTTCTCTCTGCTAGCCATACCAAGCACTCTGCGATGAGGAAGGATGTAATCAGAGCCAAGGAAGCAGTTGTTTCAGTTCCAATAAAAAGTCATCTTACATTAAAAAATAAATAAATAAAAAATACCCTGGATGGTTTCCCAATGTCAACTAGATTAGGATCAGCTAATTTGTTCATAAGGAATCTGACAGTTTGAACATTACTCAGTCAGCCACCGTCCCTCTCTTTCCTTTACATCCCCATTTATTTTGGCAGACTTAAATCGTGCACATGATAGAGCTGAGTTAGAGTAACAGCCATCATGCTATTTTAAAGTTGAAGAAAAGCTGCTTGGACTCCAAAGGATTTCTATATGTATATATCTATGAATTGACCAGCTGTACTTCAAATGTTCTAATGAAGCAACAACTGGCTTTAACATATGAAACTTGCAATTACATGAAATGATCTTGTTTTAAAAAGTTACTTCTATCCACAGATGCATGCAGAATTGTTTTCCTCTCTGCTATATTTCCCACTGCTGATTTCCAATCCCTGCCAATGCACTACTCCTTTAAGCCCAAGATGTAGGTAGTTTTTCTGTGCCTGTCCTTCCCCTTTTTTTTTCCTACTCACCTCCTCAACACTCCTTTAGTCAACCTCTTCCCTAATTTAATTTCCTGTCAACCCTGTAAGTGATTCAGGAGAGAGGCAGAGCCTCTCTCTCTGGTATCTAGCCCTCATTGACTTCCACTGTGCACCAGGCATCAACTGCCCTTCAGTGTTTCACAAATTCCTATATGGATAATAACATGCTAATAGATTAGTCTCTATTTCATGTTTCTGTGGCTAAAACAACATTCAGAAATTCATAACTAGTCTTTAACTTAGCTTGCATGATACCTGTTTATTGCAGCCAATTCTCCTGTTCCTTCAGGCCACTTAAAATAATCTGCATGTGGCCAAGGGCAAGAAGCTCAGTACCCATCTCCAGAGAACAGGCAGAGCGATCCTGGGGGAGGACATGGTGACAGGTAGGAGCTGAAGCATCTTTTCCTTCAGCTGGCCCACCGCTGCCCCATGGAATGGGTGGGAAAGGGCTTGGAGCTAGGTCAGGAGGAAGCTCGCTTCTGAATCTCTTCTCCTTTTTACTTTAAGCATCCTGGAGTACTTAGCAATTCAAAGCCCAGGACAGACTCCTATTGTGTGACCTCACAACAGCAGTCACATGTGAACTTATCCCAGTTTCACACAGTACAGTATAGTGCCTCTAAGAAAAGGCTGGGGTGTTTGAAGGCAAGTCTAATAGCTTGTGAATTCCCGTAAAGTCTGAAGTTTGACAGTAACATTCTGCCCCCCAATTTCATTCTTCTCCTCCATTTCATGAGCCATCCCCTACTTCTCTCTCTTCATCTTTTCATTTTCCATCTGTCAGACCCGATTCATGCTTATTCTATCTCATGCTGCAGCTTCTTAATCCCCCTTGATTCTCACCCCTGAGAAGACTGACTTCTTTATTATTAGTGTTATCAGAAAGATGAATTAAAATTAATGCAAGACGTGTAATTCAGCTGCATTGTTGAAGTGAGAAGTCAAGCCAGTCAAAACAGCAAATGAAACATGCTCAAAGGCATATCACAGCAGCTATTAAAAGAAAACACAACCTCTTTAGAAAAGCCCAGGCTTCTACACAGAAGAAAGAAAGGTGCATGATCATACAAGGGACAACAAGTATTCACAGAAGCCACTTGGGAAGTACTTATGATACTTTTTCAAACATTTTAGGTCAGTTACATGATCAGCACAACCCATCTCGTGATACAGCTGTGGTATTCCTGTGTGAAACCTGCAATATCATCTTCTATAGAAAAAAATAATGGACTTTTAAATATTGTAAACTTAACACCATTTTCCTAATAGCACCAGTCACTATTTTTGTCTATAAATTCCTTATCTTAAAAGACAAAGGATAAAAATAAAAGTATTTTATCCAATATCTTTGAGTTAGTTCATAATGCCATATAACACAATTACTGTTTTTTCAGCTTTGAGTGATATGAAGAGGTCACTTTCTTTTTGAACAATGATTGCAGTCTGTTTCCCATTCACTTTATTTCTTATTGCCTTTGCAACTTTATTTTGCAAGTTAAGTAGTACTTAAACTTGTATTTCCTGGCCTTCAGGTTAGTTTTTCCCTGCTACAGCAAGCACTCTTTAAAGGCATGTTATTCTATATACATTATTTCCAAACATGATCAAGTGGGGGAAAAAATCAAAAAACCTCAGATGGAAAGCAGATTTAATTATCATGAGGCATAAATGGCAAGGAAAAAAAAAAGTAATTATTAATGTTTTAGAAAGAAGAGGAAACCAATAGATCCATTGCATAGTGTAGGTAGAAAGAATCCTGGCTTCATACACACACAAACATAAAATATATTCACAATTTATCTTTCAACAAAGACAGAAGAGCTCCAGAGAGCACAGAAAAAGCAGCTTAAAGAGCACACTTATGTAAGTGAGTTCCATTCTATCCAGCAGAGCTAGATGCGAATTACACTAGACAACATTAGCAAAACTTGAAGCAGCTTAACTAGCTGATTTTGGAACTAACAAAGATACTTTGCCAGGTATTAGTTATTGCCTGTGGGAATATGGGTAGGACAAAGGAGGCTCCAGGTAACAAGAAAGGACAGAAGCCTTTTAAAGAGGGAGAAGGAAAGATATGAAGATGCCAAGCATCATAAACTAAGCAGTCTATAAAAATCCTGGAATGGATTGCTGAACAACCCATGTCAAGTGCTTTAATGATAGTAAAGTGATAAAACCATGTGTGTGTCTGAACACATGGGTGTCTGAACAGCTCACTTCTAACCAAACCAATTTATTTCTTTCATAGGTAATAGATGTAGCACAGAAGGAAGAAGCAGAAGATAGGCTATATTTCAACAGCATTGTCGTTGCCCACATGGCATCCTCACAGGTAAGCAGAATCTTGATATAGTCACTATCAGGCAGATAAGGTTGGCTGAAAAACTGGTTTTCAAATGTACTTATCAGTGATTCCCAATAAAGTATCTCAAGTGGATGTGTTTCTACCATGGGTCTTCCTAATCCAGTTATATTTAATGTTTCCATAATGACTTGCACAATAGAAATCGTACTTTAGAAACTTGTGGGCAGCCACAGGTGCTTTGGTGAAAAGGATCACAGTTCACATTAATCTTTCTAAATGGGGAGGATGGTCAAGATTTAATGTGCTGAAAATGAAAGAAGAAACCTTCTCAATGCTGCACAGGAGCAGAATGCCAGAGACACAAAAGGAGGAACGATGACCTAGGCAATGCAGCAGACCAGCTGGAGTCTCTCAAACTGCATGAGAGTCAACAATATCACACGGCTAGGGAAAAAGTAAACTTGGTCTTATTCTCTGCTGGGGAGATTTCTGATGGAACTCCCACTGTCTCTGCTGATACTATGGGCTCTCAAAAGTATCCTAGTCACATATATACTGCATACTAGATGTAGTTTGCTTATCTTGCTAACCCTGGGAGCCATTGTGGTTCTCCTGTTAAATAAGAGGGTGAAGGATATTGCTTGTGCTGGGGAGTTTTGAAGACGTATATTGTGTTGTGAAGTTGATCGGTGACTCTGTGAATCTGACTCAAAGACCAGTTCAGTTAATACAAGTGATAATGGCATGCAGATGGGGGATTAAGTCTTTTGGACAGGTTCTGGAAGACTTTACTCACTTCTATACCAGAGTTACTGAAGTATTTCAAGAACAGTTTGGGCAATAATTTGACAATTGCACTTGGTTTTACTCTAGTGGTGATAGTCTTTTGGGGATGGCTCCAACCTTCCATCATTAATTTACACTCAGGTAATTGAAAAACAGTAGTTTAGATGCTCAGTGAGGAAAAACTGGCTGTAGCTCTGCTTGAAAAAAGAAGTTTGCCTGACATCTAAGAGGTCATGGATCTGGCCCCAACAGTTCAGATTTTACTGTATGAGTCAGTATTGTGTGAACAAGTTGGTGCTGTGTTATTTGGGAGTATTTTTGAGTTTTATAGTAGTCTCTTAAAAAAAAAATATTCTGGTTTATATGGCATCTTTTACTGAAAAGATATTAAATCTATTAATCAGTAGAGTTAGGTTTGCTTTTGTTTCTACCAAACATTTATACATATCACATACTCTGGCCTCTATGTCACAGGCCAAAAACCACTGAAGTCAAACCTAAGGTGCAGGATTTCCTTTATTCACTGAATCATACCCATACTTCTTGTTAACTTGGGAGTGAATTCACCTTTAGTTCTCCATCTCTTTATTTTACTATCACAGACTGCAAGGAGAAAAGCCCAGGCTTATTCACAGGCACCAAGGCACAAGAAAGTTTGATCAAACTTGGTGAACTAAAAAGCCAAGCACAAAGTTTCTGTGTCAAAGACTCAAAAGCCTGCTCAGGCAAAACACCACCCTTATGTCTTAGCTGAGTACAAGAGTTTCCCAAACAGCAAGATACTGGCATTAAGCACAAGGGCAGATCAGCTGAATCTTAAAAATTAGTCTCATGCTATTTGGCCCAAAGCCTGGACACCTAAGCAAAATATGTGAACCTAGATTAACTTCCAGGTTAGTTGGCTCAGCGTCGTGGGGACTTTGCCTCTGTGGATTGGAAATGTCATTTATATTTTCATAGCAACCACAGCCCCTAGGTGCAAGAACAGGATAAAAGGGAGGAAAAAGAAAGAAATATTTACAGTTGATCTTTTCTTCACTTAGCTCTCACACACAGAAATGATTCATTTTTACCAATAGGGAAAGTAAGGGCATTCCTTTCATGAGTCAGATTTATTTTTTTTTTTCTTTTTTTGTGTGGATTTCTCTGGTTTCAATGTTTTCTTTCTTGATTTTCCTTTTAATTCCATGTGACAGAGATAAGCTGAGCAGTAAAAAGGTGATCACCAAGTGTGCTTTCTCTCCCCATTCTATCTTCCTTAGTATTTTTGAACTAAGTTGCAAATCAGGACTTCTCGTTGCTAATAACAGTCTGAAGTGAGCAGTTCAGGTCAGCCTTAAGTGCCCAAAGTGAGGTAAACTAACAAATAGACATCATTTTCATCTTTGGCTGAGAGATACAAAAGGTCATCAAAGCAGGTCACATTTCATAGCAGATTGAGGACTTACCTTGAGTCCTTACAGTTTGAAGATCTTGATCAGCTTTGCTGAAAAAAAAAAAGAAAGAAAAACTCAACAGCTTTTATACATACAAACTTCAATTTCACAATTTAGCCCTGATGTAACTCATCTGGGCCTCCCAAATCACACCAGAAATTAATCAGCCATACAGAGGTAAGGCTGAAAGGGCTCAAAAGTATTCACTGACTTTGCATGCCTCTGTTTACGGTTGTCTGGCTTTAAACTCTTACCAGCAGGTGTCTAAATTAGGCTATCTAAAAAAAGAACCCAAAATGTGGGGGACTTTTTAGAAAATATTTCCCCCAAGTGACTTATTTAAGGATTTTGAGTGACCCAGTGCTCAGCTCGGAAAAGGCAACCAAAGGCCCAATCCAAAACTGACTGAAGGACAAAGTCAATTTGTATGACTCTCACGTCTCTGGAAGTGGCAATCACAACACACGTCAGATTGTGTAGTATGATGCACATGTCAGAGGGTTCTGAGGCAGAGAGGTGATAATTTTCATACTGAAACTATATATTACTTTTCTATGCACCTGGCCAGATACTTGGTATACAAACCTTGTCTTCTTCAAAAAGGAGAAAGCAAAAGAAGGTGAAGGCTGGTTTAAATCATGATCTATGCTACAATCCTGAAACCAAGGGAAAAAGAATCTTTAATCTTTCTCAACTAGTCAAGAAGTGCCCAAGGAACTCACTATATTCATTTTGACTGGCATTTAGAAAGCGTACCCAGCTTTTCTGAGCTTTCTCAGACTTTCTGGAGCTAAAAACAAATCTGGAAAATCATTTTCACTTGGATACCAGCCATTCCAGTATTGGGATGCCAGACTTCTACCTCAGTTTTCATCTCCCTCAAAGATTTATTGCATAAGATTTAAAAACTTAAAACATCTTACCCTTTTTTCTGTATTTATGTCTCTGTTTATGTTCCTTAGCTGCCCCTCACTGGCTGACAGGGCTTAAAAGCTCCAGCTGCCTTGTCTTACTCAAGATTTTATCAACGATTAATTACCATGGCTTGAAATGCATCCCTTTTCTTAATAAAAGAAAGGTGGTATTACATATTTTGGTTTGTTTTGTTACCACCAGGAGAGTCAAGATATGAAAATGAAATATTTTAACAAAACAGACAGAAAGACAGTTTTGGAGAAGTTAGACAAACCACCTGACAGTGGCAGAGTGCAAACAGTGGTGAGAAAGGAGGTCAGATGTACATCAGTTAAATACACCTGTGAGAAAGTAGGTGTGGAGAAGAGTTCACTTAAGAAAAAACAGGGAAATGTAAAAAAATCTGTAAGACACTGAAAACAGATTGTTGAACTCACATCCTTCCCCAGCCATCTTGTTGGAAAAAAAACCAGGACAATATTTGTCTGCCTTTTAGTAAAGGGAATCGGGTCAGGTTAACAGGATTCCTGACTCTTTTTGCAAAGATTAAAGTATAGGAAGAAAATTCCATGATCTTGATGTTACATGTATTTAGCCAAGTCTAGAATTTGGCTTAACATTTATCTTTCTAAGAGATTTTTTTTTCTTGTAATGAAATCTTTACTCAAGTAAGATAATACCTGACTTACAACCATAGGGTGAAATCCAGTAACTACACCAAGGATGGATAGAGAAGTACTGACATCCTCATTCCTGGGTAGGGACCTATGCTACAGAGCAATCAATGGTTAGGTGCAAAAGGGGCAGAGTTGAGCATCTTCACCCTTAATTCCCCCTCTGTGTCTACATCAGCAAGTAGAGCAGCTCAACAGACATGGGTTTGCTGCATGACATGGTTGATACTGAGGACCCCTATGTCCACCTGCTGAGTATTTCAGGAGGGTTTAAGTGCAAGTAGCTGTAGTTTGGCACCAGGTACTGAACTCTAGCATGGGAGTGCATTAGGGGTGCTCCTGCCATGCAATCCCAGCTTGCTTCCACCTGAGAGAACATCCAGCCCGTGGGCTCCTGCCACTCTGCAATGTAGACTGGAGCACAGCAAGTGGGGCAGGACAATCAAAGGAGTGACTTCAAAAGTGCAACCATAATCTACAGAAAAGACACTGACTGTCCCCTCACCTGGGACCCATCTGGGTGGGCTGACAGCGGGTGAGCCTGACAGCCAGACCCCATCCCTGGCAAGAGGCAGGTTGAGAAATGCCAACACTTTTTGACCAGGCAAGCTCAGACAGGAGCCAGGCAATGAGCTGTTCAGTCATTTCCACACTGAAGCATTTCTTACACAGAGAGAAACAAAGGCTTAAGGGCCTGATGAGTTTGAGGCCATGACCAGCAGCAATTTCAGCACCCCTTTTAAAAAAAGTATTATTTTGCTGCCTGAGTGACATTTGAGAGACCATTTAATAATTTGCCTGAAGCCACCACAGCCATTTGTGGCAGAACAGGGAAATACACCTTCATCCCCAGAGGCTCTGGCTAACACCATAACCGCACCAGTGTCCTTTCTTCCTCTTTTCCCCTTCCTCCTGGCTAGTCAGAATTAGTTTAAATTCACATAACAGGAACTTATTCTGATCACAGGAGATAGAGCCTTGAGTGGTATTGCAATAAGACAGCTCTTCCTGAAAGGGAGACACTTTGATCACAAAAAACCCAGTCCGGGTGGCAATAACAAGCTGCACAGAGTGGTCTATCAAGTATGAAATGGTCGTGACAGTATGAGAGATGGTTGTGGAGAGGAAAGGAGGTGATGAGGTAACAAGAAAAGCTAAGAAAGATACATACATATTCAAGAGAAAATAAAACTCCTAGCTGGCATCCTATTTTGCTCAATGGCAAACAAGGCAACTGGCTGACAAGCCACACACATGACTAAAGAGAGCGGGCCACCGATGTGCAACTTAGAGCTGTCGCTTCCCTGTGAGACTCTGAGATGCCAAGAGGTTTTGGCTATGATAGAAAAAGCTACAAGGGTAAGTATAGAATGCCCTGCATATGTAGTATATCAATATATAGGATATGAAAATTGAAATGATAGACCATTTTGGTCGTGTCTTGCAAAAAGTAATGCAAAAATCAGTACATTCACATGATTTTTTTTTATTATTATTTAATTGAACAAGCCCTTAAAGACTTCAACTCAGCTTTCTGTTCATTCCTCTTTACCAGCTGTACTTGCATGAATTGCATGAACAAGAATTTTAATCTCAAAACATAAAACTTGACTTTTCAAATCTCAGGCAAGTTACCTTGCTCAGAGTCTTGCTCCTCCTGATGGACGAGCCTTGCCAATTAGTTTTAATGAAACTGTTGTGGTAGTACCTATCACCTTTCACAAGCTTTGGATCAGGCCTTTGTTAAACAATCTTTCATTATGTATTTCATCACAGTAAAAATCTCAAGAAATTGAATTAATCAAAAATAATTAATAGATTTTTTTTTTCCTCAAGGCTTGGGCTTTTGTAGTTCACCTAAGTAAAATATTTCATTTGTAAAACTTTATCTACTCTGTGTAAAAAAAAAAGTGAAAAACAATGCTAATTAAAAATAAATTATAATTAATGAAATATTTCTCTCTGTATTTATAATAAGCTCTTCAACAATTCACATTTTCTAATTACAGTGCCAAAGGAATATGCTGTATGTTTTCACTGCACCTGCAGACGTAACAATGTGTATTTGAATTGCTACCAAATATCCTGATATATACCTTTTCTTGAGGTATGTCTGCAAAACTGACACAAGATCCCATTGAATTATTCATCTCCTATTCTGTCCTTTATCCTAAAAGAAAAAAAAAAAGAATAAAAGAAAAAAAAAACACAAAAAACCCCACCAGTATCTCACAAAAATGATATGGAATAAAATGTGGCCCTGGTTTTTTTTCTAGCTATCTAGAATTTTTTTACCAAGCTCGTAGAGTCTGAGTTCCTACAGGAAGGGAAAAATGTCTAAGGTCCAGTCCCAGGTGGCTGGGTGAGTGCACAGGGAAGAGGACTAGTGATGGATTTATGGCTCTACTATTAAGATGTGAGTGAGCAAGGTAAGAGGAATAAAAACAAGAGACAAGAGGAACTTCTG
>JANHFX010007949.1:0-14937 GCA_027560015.1 Chloroceryle amazona | reverse complement strand
TGGATTTATGGCTCTACTATTAAGATGTGAGTGAGCAAGGTAAGAGGAATAAAAACAAGAGACAAGAGGAACTTCTGATCTGATTGGCAGGTAAGAAGAAATTGCATTTCCAAATTTGGGGCAGAGGCAAAACATTGAGATTTCCTTTATAAAACAAATTGAAAAAGGTTTCTGGGAAAACAACAAACCAACTGTATTGAAACAGTAAATATTGGAATGATTCTGCTACGTGATGTCAGTTTAGCAATACAAGGTGTTATTATTCATTCGAATGTTAAACAGAATACAGACATCATATCAGGACTAATGTAAAGGGGTTTAAAATTAAAAATATGAAGCAAATAAAAATCGGATAACACAAGAAAACTGAAATAACCTATACAAGTTGATATTGCCAGTAAGGTTCAAACTATTTTAAAAATAAATAAAATTCTGTAAAATATTTGTATTTTAACAGCAAATGAGCATTTTCTGATAATTTTCCAGTATTTTGAAGGAAGATGATAATGAAAACTGTAAGCAAATGATACACTTAAGTTGTGTTTGTCCTTTCCTTCTTTCTTCTTTTTGATGTCATTCTCATTTTTGGACAATAAAATGTTCAGTTTGGTTTTAAAGGCATTTTCCTTGTACATCACCTTTATTTTAAAATAATAGAAAACTTAAGAGTTGGCAGTTCCTACTGAAATGGAGCACCATGGAACATGGTTTTTACTGTAAGAGTAAAGCAAGCTTTCTTGAGAAGTGTGGGAGAAAGCATTCAGAGGAAGACCAAACCACAGCAAACAACTTAAGCTGGCCCCTGTTCTGACAATTGCTTCCTTACGGAGGGCTGCCAGCGTCCCCCCTGAACCCCACTGCCACTGGTGCTGTGCAAGCTGATACGGTTTTATCCAAGAGCCGTAACCTGCAGGGGCTTAATTCCGGTTGCCTTGCTGTGGCTTGAAAAGCAGAAGAGAAGGACACTGGGTGGGAAGTTGCTTACAATGATTCTCCTACATTTTATGAGATTAAACGAGGGGATTTCCCATCAAGGTGAAGGAGAAAGCACACCTGTAAAGACTGAACATCAGCAATAATTGGCATAGCCTCCTTCCTGCTCCGAAACCTGCTGGAACGTTTTTCACTTTTTTCAAGCTGTCTTTTGTGTTAAGCTGAAAACCAATATACATTTTTAAAGCTGCAAAGCTGTATTTTCCCACCTGCTCACGTCTTAACATGACTGGACTATTTTTCTTTTAGAAAAACTGACAAATTGCTTTTATTCTTCTGCACATCTTTACCTCCCAGCCTTGCCCTATGATTTATTTTCCCTCACTCTGTCTTTCTCTCCCATGTGCCATTGTGTTGAAGCTCTTTAGAAACTGGCACACCCTCTGTACTTCACCACTGGGACAGCCTGGACTTTTCTCATGTTTGGATCACTCACTTGGATGTCACTCTGCTGATAGAACCCCAGAGTGCACAAGGGAGATAAAACCCATTTCTCCTATATGAAATAACGGTTGGGCAAGAGTTGACCAAAATATGTTCTGAAAGGGCCTGATCTAATATCCCGGGCAATCAATGAAAGGCTTTCAACTGACTTCAGCAGGTCTCAGATAAGGACCCACAGTAATATTACCATTATAATTTGGAACGTGGGCTCTGAGCACTGCTGTATGGTACGTTCTGTAAGACTAAGAAACAAATACGGATGGTGTGTTTCCCTCTGCTGTTTTAAAACAATATTAATTTCATGCAAATTTTTGCCTGCTTTGTTTTCTTTGCTGCTTTTACATATCAGATGTTCTCTTGTTAGAGTTCCTTCATGTGTTTGGAGATCTTTCAAGCCTCAATGGAAAGATAAGAATATTTAAAATCACCAAGGAAGTTTTTCTCACAAAAAGTTTAGGCATTTGTGTTGATTACATTTTAAAGAAAAAAGACTTCAGAATAATTCAGACTAAGGAAGTAGTCCCACCTTAGTTAATCGGGTCTCACTTGTGTGGGTGACATTGATACCATTATCCTTGATGTTGTGTTGTGTTCCTGGAAGAAACAGACCTAAATATCTGATATAAAACCCCAAGCTGAACTTTCTCAGGCCAAGGATGTTGAAGGCTAAAAAAAAAAGGCATAAATACCTCCCCCCTTTTAGAAAATTGCCTGAAGACAATGTAACAACACTCTGTAGAGATCAGAAAAATTAGTAGGGCTGTCTGTGCCCCTGTTGACATCCGCTGTGTGGAAAGAAGGAAGCGGAGCAGGAGAAACGGTTCTAAAAGAAACATAACTTGCAGAGAGTTTTTGCTTCAGTAACTTTCCATTTGATTTATATCATGATTGTTTCAGTGACTCTCATGACCTTGAATGGATTAAGTTTTGCAATGTTCTCTAAGAAACAGAAATGTTTCTACCCCTTGTAACAGTCCTTCAGCTGGACCTGCTGAAGGTAGGTGATACACTTTGGATCAATGGCAGCATGCAGTCCTCTTCCCTTAGGCTCTTAGGCTGACAGGTGAGCTCAGCAACTCCTAGATCACACTTTGAGGACTTGAGAAGGATGTACCTGTGTGATTTGCTGCCGCCAGTTGCTCTTGAAGTCATCACATCTAGGACTGAGCTTTATGTGTTGTGTTCTGGGCTTTGTCCTACTCTCATTTAGATGATTAGAAAAGTCCTTTTGACTCTGTTATAAACAGAAGCAGGCCTACAACATCATGCAAGGAGCCTATTCAAGATCTAAAAACTAAATTCAGGGTTGCATCTGAGTCTGAATTCTATCTAAACTGACCTATATATTTACAGGTATACATACGTCACATCTTTTTATTTTTTTTCTTTCTAGGAAGGGGAGAACATTGATTTGCCAATCACAGCTTTCCTAATCAAGGAGGCAAAAACCAAACCAAATCAAAACCAAAATACAAAACCAAAAAAAACACAAATAAACATGAAAAGGATGAAAGCCTCAGGAAACTTAGCTGTAACTTTATGTCCAGATAAAGCTTTATGAGATGGTCCTACTGCCAAAGGGAGGCTGCAAAGTATTTGCCAGGATGCAACTCTTTTGAGAATGATTAAATTTGAGAGAGCCTGGTAATTGTTATTTCTGAAAAGGATTGATGGATGGCTTTCCAGACATATACCACTGGCACTCTAAAGAACACTACTGAGGTGACCCTAAGAAATAAGAAGTCAGACATTTAAGAGAGTATTTGAGACAGACATCATGAAAGTATTTCAAACTAATGAAAGGACTCAGAAAAGCATAGCTAGCACAGGCGATCAAAGCGGTAGGCAGTAGTTAAAGACTGACCTTGATCACAGATGTGCTAAGAAATGCAAAATGTAGGAAATGCCAGAGGAAAGGTCATTTTTCAGTCGTGTGCTGAACAAAAGGCACCCAGGAAGAGCATGCAGAGCCGTTCTTCTCAGGCTCTATTACTTGTGTTGGTAAGTCTGATGAACCCATGAAAGTGGATTTCCTAAGTATATGAACTTTAAAACAGGCCTGATGTTTCTATTGTCAGAGCTGGTTTACAATGATCTTCATTACCAGTCTAAACTAAAATAAACCAGTGTTTCCCTCAGTAGCTCAACAGGACATCTGGACTTCAAAGCACAGCTGGCAGAGAAAACAACACACGGTAGCTGTTTTTTGAGGAAGGCTAGGAAGGGTACAGCTTAGCAGTCTCTTAAGCTGTAGTGTCATACCAGTGCAGCTGACACATAAGTTCAAAGGGAGCATCTAAAGAATGTGAGTCTCTTGAAATGTGAGGCAAGGAGGATGAAAAGCTGGATGGGTAATTCTCTTACAGCAGTTTTGCAGAGCATCAAACCTCATTTCTCAACGAGGTCTGAAAGATCTAGCTGAGAGATCCAAGTGCCACATTAATAGATGCTGCATGAAGAACCACAACATACATCTAGACTGAAAACAAACTGACAAAATCCTGGTACGACAGCAATGTGTTCAAGGAACCCCTGTCCCATAGGCATCAGGCAGGTAGATATGCTTCCCAAGATAGGGTATTTCACACAGACTTGGGCAGAGCTTCCTTCTTGCAAATAGTTCTTATTTACAAGTAGTGCTTCTTTTCAAATTTCTCCATTTGTGCAGTGCTTTGAAATTTGTCTTTTGGTACTGGCGATATTTCCTTCAAACACAAGAGGTAAATTGAGGAAAGACTGAGCCTTTCATACTTCTGTACTCGATACACGTGCTTCATCAAAATGAGGTCAAGAAGGCCTGTGTATTTTCTTCAGGTTCATAAGTGCACAAGCGTTTCCCTGAATCAGGGCCTCCATCACCATTACTAATTCAGAAAGTGCAGGAGATATCTGCAAGTGGAGATCATCTTCCTGATGCAAAGGGAAGTAGCTGGTGTGTTTCATGTTGTTCTCCTGTGAAATGAGACCAGTGGGAGACACATTCTACAAATGAATCTTCTGTGAGTTTCACTGTTGCCTACAGTAAAGCTGGGGTCATTCTCCACAGTCAGCTCAGCTGTATCAGATAGGAAAGGAATACAGAATGACAGGGCCTTCCCAACACCCATTAAAAAAATAATATTGTGCAGTGCACCAAGTTGCCTGAAAATTCTTGTTTTTGTGAAACAAAGAATATTCTTGGTATCACTGCTTTTCACGTAAAACAGCCCTCCCTCTTTTTACTCTTATCTGAAACCATAAGAAACTTGTATGACTCACTCCTTACACTAAATTTCTACTAACAGAGTATTGGGGTAAATTACTCCAAAGCCAGACATGACCTTGTCTTACAGAAAGTTGTGCTAACAATGGATATCCCAACCTGTCATCCAGCAACAAAAAAAAATAATCTCAATGCATTTATCCTGTGGAAGAAAGCACAGACACCACAAGGGCAGGGAAATCCACAGGCCATTGCTCTTTGTGAAAGTGAAAACCAACAAAACTACATTTGCTTGTCCAGAACCTTACAGAGTAGTGTAAATAGTCACCAAATACCCCCTGCCTTTTCAAAAAGTCATGAATCACTAGCTACAAGTGAAAAAAAAAAAGGCATATTCTTCTATTCTTCTGTAGGTTTAGGGTAATCCCTAAAACCTGAAGAGGAAACTGAAAATAGGAGACAGGATGGCCCTGAGGCTTTTAGAAAGTGCTGAAAAAAAACCACTATTTCTAGAGTAGCCTACAGCATGAAAAAAAAAGACAGGGAATCTCTGAATTCTGAGACTTCAGTAAGGCAGTAAAAAAAAAATAAATTAATTTCTGATAATACCAGCTTTGTCTGAGGAAGACCAGAAGAGTGGATATCAATCTTTGTGCACCAGAGGGAGAGAAATAGCCAGCTGGGCTAGAATATTAGCCAAAATACTTATGAACTCTGGGGCTGCCAAGTACAACTAAAATGACACCAGGAAGGTTAAGAGTATGTTTTCCTACTGGGGAATTCCAGAGGAACTATTATGAGAAAAAAAAAATGGACCATGGTTTACAGGGCAAGGTTTCAAAGCCTTTTTGGCAAGATATAATTTCTACCGCATTATCACCAGCCCTCAATATCCTCAAGCAAAGGCAGAGACTGGAAGAAAGGTGCAGACAAGATGATCCTTCCTTGGCACAGTTACATAGAGATCAGCTTCTGTTATGTCAACTAAATAAAACAGACTTTGCAAAGAAGCACTTGCCATCTCAGTGACTGATGCTAGAAGAAGCTCTGTCTGTCTATCTACCTATTTACAGAATCTGGAGAGTATACAGACTACATTATGACAATGTCCCGTTGTCTCTGAAACATTTAGATTTAGATGGGAATTTAGGTGAGGAGTGAAGGTGAACACTGCCTGTGAAATCACAGGAAAAATTATCTCAGCAATATTACATGAGTACTTTTCTATAATGATGCTGAACTCTTATCAGGAGTATGTAAACCAGTGCATTTAAACAGAAACAGAAACAGTGCCTCTGTTGCTTATGAGGCAGACAGGTATCTGACATGAAAAAAATCACAAGATTTGCCACAGAAACATCCTCTGGTCATGTGCAGATAGGTTTAATACACATATACTTCAGCTGGATGTATTTACCCCCTCCAGTTACATAGTCAAAGGAACTGGTATGGGTTTTATGCTTCTGTTTAAAGCAGCTCCTGTAATCAGCTCATGATGCAAATGAACTCAAATGTTCATTTGGATAAGTGTGAAAACTAGAAATGGGTCATCTAGATGTTGTCATTGACTACTTCATTTATATTAAAAACATTTAAAATGTTTCCCAGTTCTGCCCAAACTCCTCCAGAATTACATTTCTTCTAACCAGAGTAAATGTCTTCAGCTTCATTCTTTACCTCTAGAAGGCACTGGCACCTCAGAGGAGAGAATTTGTACGTGTGTGTGAATGTGTGTGTGTTTATGAGTGTGTTAGCTTCCTACATTGAGATTTAGGTTAATTTTAATTCCCCTTCCTGTGTAATCAAATAGCTCCTACATGTCTGTCAAGCAATCAGTTTGTCACTGCTCCATAATGGCACTTATCTGGTACGTTGCCACTGTTGACTTCTAGTACCTCACCTGAAGAGTTGAGTCCTGCTCTCCAGTTACATTCGGGCAGAGAGTGGGGGTATAAGCAAATACTGGCCTCCTCATCAAATTAAAGCAACATCTGACAAGTGATAGATCAGTAAGGATGGATGCTTTACTTATTCATATGCACCCCCCAGCAATTTAGCTGGTTCCCTAATTGTCTTGTTTAAGAAAAGTGAGTTGCCTCTACTTGCCTTCTATTTCTACCCACAAAGCACTAAGGATCCACCTTGTTTTATCGTTCTCAGAGCTACTAAAGGTACTTTTACCTACTTTCTTTTGCCTTTTCTTTTGCACAGCAGTCACACTCGCTGCAAGACTACCTCTCTGTTAGTGACCAGTTTAGAGAATCAGATACTCACAAAGATGGAATTGTTCTATAATTTTGCTTATGTAAAGTGGGTATATTTTTAAAATCACTCACCAAAGGAGCTATGATTATACGTTTATTTCTGCTTGAGAAAAGGGAATACCCCTGAAAACTGCAATTTACCTAAAACTGGAATAGAAGATTTTAATGCAAGTTCTATGTGAAAGCATAAAGAGAAGCAGGGCACTAAAACGTTGTATATGACTGCAAGTGAACAAAAAATGAACTGAGCATAATAAAATTATTATACTCATGCTTTATTCTTAATGAACCAAGAAGTTAATATTTAATTACAGACTTAAGACTAATAGGTGACTAAGTAAAGGAATTTTTTTTTCAATAATAATGTTGCATGACAAGTCCTCAGCCAGTTTTCACAGGAAGGAAAGGAATATCCAACTTTGACCTAAAAGTACAGACTAGAAAAGCTGTCTTTAGCTGCACCTGATTCTAATCCAGCAATAGTATCCCTATCAAACTGAAGTCCAAACAATTGTCCCCACAGGAAGTTCACCTCTGACAAGTGGCTAAGCACTCATGCTGATTAGTTTCTGTAGCATCTTCAAAAATAACTGAGGAATCAGAACCCAGCTGCTGACCTGGTTGTACAACAGGCAGATGATGGGCCAGCTCCCTTTTCACAGGTCTTTGTGTTGTACGGTGCTGACAACACCAGAGCTTGTTTTCATCAGTATACTATTCAGATATGACTCAGAAGACATATGGAGAATAGATATGTGTACTACCAAGATTCAATTTTTAAAGTCACTTTTCTGTTCATAACCACATAGAAAGGAAAAAAAAACAACAAACAAAACACAACAAAACCGACCCAAACAAAAAAACAACAACCACCATATACCAAAAATGTGCTAAACTGACAAAAGCTGTCACTAATAGTTTTCTAAATCATTAGTTGGTCATCTCCTGCCCTCTAACTTCAGTAAGGATAGGAATGGGGAAAGGTACTTGATGTGTAACCACGAAAAAGTTCCCTTTGAGGAAAACTCTTAGATTAACAAACCTGAACACTGAATATTTCCTATTTTATGAAATGAAAAACCTGTAAATTTATGGCAGCTGAAAACACGAACAAATACACTGGTTACTATTCAAAAGAAGGAAAAAAAAAGAAGAAAGTTTTCAATTTTACACCTCCAAAATAAGAAGTGCTTATAAACAGAACAGACTCTTGTGGAGTCCACCTTTCAAGCTATATACATGACATGGCCATTTGCTGGGTGATCTGTAATCCATACTAAAAAGCAACGGTAGATGGCCTACTTTTCACAAAAAGTGAGAGCTAGAGAAAACCACATTGTGCCATAGGGAGGGGAAGCACAGGCATAGCCTTCATTATTAATTGGCACACACAGAAAGAGCAAGCAGAAACAAGACTGGTAAAAGAAAGGAGGGAATTCTCCCCGGAAACATATGGGTAGCACAAACCAGAAGTAATAAAACATTAAAGAATAAGGATACAACCACCAGAGTGTCCAGAAAGTGCAATCATTAGTAATGAACATAATGAGAGCGCTGGAAGTGTGAATGCAAAAGTTAATGGCTTGTTGTACACGTGTTAAGAGTGTGCACTGCAAAAGACCAGAGTACCTAAATAAGAAATGTATGATAGAGTCTTCCAAGTATCATTTTCTATATAACTCACCAGACATCACTAAAGGGAGAAGTAAAGGAAAGCACAGAAAATTCCACTTTGACACCTGTCTTTTAAAGCTGTTTTCATTTTCACAGTTTATCTTTGTAGCTCCTGTACAGTGGAGCTCTTAAAGCCGAGCACTGTCAGCAAGTCTCTCTGGCTACAGACCTGGTTTTCTACTCACTTATGTCACTGTTTCACTGGACCAACTCCATTTTAAGAGTTAGCCACCAAGGCTAATTTTCAGGCTAATCTTGCCAATTCGACCAAATACAGGCTCAGATCCCTAAAGAAAACTACGTACCCAGCCACAGCTGACGTGCCCTCTGCTCAGGAAGCTGAGCATAATCCTTTCCAATACTTTTAACTATCCTTTTCCTATCTGGTTGAGCTCTCAAACCACAAGGTTCTGAGTGCTGTCAATTGACATTTACAAGGTACTTCAGGAAATATTTTTGCAGGTCGCCAAAGCATTTCTAGCCCTGGAAAACCAGTGCGAGTAAATGACTGGAGATGCAGTGTTACACACAATTGGAAGAGTTACTGCTAAAAAACTTCTGGTGAAGATGTTTTCCACCAAGATGTACAAAGTTTGTTGGGCACAAATACCCAGTAATAACGTAGTGATTGATTCAGAGTTGTCTAAGCAATAGCAATCACCTATTTATCCCCTAAGTCTTGCTTCCAGTTAGGATTCAGCGAGCTTCTTTCAAAACCGATGGTGTGATGTAGGAGTAGTTTAATGGATTTAAATGGCAGCACTTTTGGGCACAAGGGAGGGAGGAAGGAGCACAGCCTTATTTGTGTACACAATGCATATAATTTGACTAGCTCTTGAACAGCAGTGAGTAGCAAGGGTTGCAAGGTATAAAAATGGAGGTGATTAATTCTCTCTTAGCCTGAAAAACTTACTTTTCTTGCCAATCTTTTTGGCACCTCCTACTGACTAATGCAGAAAGGACTGACATAGGGCCTAAGGATGTGAAACAAATACAGTGAGAAATGTCAGGCTTTACCATCTAGCCTACATTAGGCTACCACAGCGATAGGGCAAGTGTGAAGGAAAGTGAAAAGAGAAGGGAGGGATTGATTCCATCTCACAATATTCGGTTAGTCCAACACTGGGAGGAGGTTTGGGAGCAGAAAGGCTGTATAAAATGTTGAATTTTAATAAGATGATAATGGACTACATGGGAAATAGGGTTTTGTGTGTGAAGTGTTAAGTGTCCATGACAAATCTACAAAATGGGATTAGTAACAGGTTCACTTATGAAAAGAAACTTGTAAGAAAAAACTGCAACCAATGAGTTAGGACCAAAGGAAGAGACACATCTGCTTTGCAGGAGTTCCAGTCCAAGGAGGAATTAATGAATTTTACAGACACTGGGATTAACAAGATGAGAGTCTACCCACCCTTTTATTTAAACCGCTGTAAATCAAATGTATTTCCTTCCAATGTACCAAGTCAATAGAACTGGAGGGGAGCAAGACTGCTGCAAGGAGGAACCAGGCCTCCTCAGTGGTGTGACTGGGGAAAAAAAAAGGTAAATGTAAGGAGTTAGTGTCTATGGGATGTTGCTATGTTCTGCATTGCACAAGTAAGTGGCTAAACTCATTTACACGTGTTCGCTTTCAGCTGCAATATTATGGTTTAAGCTCAGCTTTCAGATACAGATGGGTAGAACTATAGCACCTCCAGAAACATCGCTGGAGTCACGTTGCATTTACGAGAGTGCAAATGGGAGAGAAGCAGCAGCCTGAATTCTCTCCTGCACTGGTGCAAAGGTGCACCTCTCAGGGGACACTTTTAAAAGCAGCTACAGAACAAAAGTCTCTCTGCTTGCCAGCCGGGCGTACATTATAGTCACCACACCCTTCTAGGTAAACATGTACATAGAGCAAATCACTTCTTTTGTGAATGGGGTTTACTTTGTCATTTTGAAAGGCATATTGCTCTTTCTTGACATATTAGTATGCTTAAATGAATCACTTAAGAAAATAAACTTATTTGCCTCTGTTTACATTTATTTGTCCCCTCCTCTGTTATTAATCAAATTTGTCAAATATTTATATCACATTGTCCTGTAAATAAATAAATAAACACCACACGCCTTGAAATACTGAGTTGAGAGCAATAAAATAAAGGCAAGAAATCATGTAGTCTCACATGTGGAAAGGATGTAGTGCTCCAGGTATGCTGCCAACATACGATGTCAGTAGCCCACTATATAGCTCAGTTTCTGGTGTTCATTCAAAATGTCAGTGCCCTGCTACAGGTTAAAAAGATGGAGTTGCAAATGCAACAGATGCTTCTTATTGCTAGTATCATACTTTAAAAAGAAAAAAAAAAAAATAAAAGAAATGGTTCTGTGTGATGAAGTGGATTTTTATGTGGAAAGGGGATAGTTTTCACGGGGATCACTGCACTTAGAACATCACCGAGCTCACTGCAGCTGACTCGACGTGCAGTTCTCTTGTGTCCAAGGAACTGGGGCCATTTGCCCCAAGCCTCATTTTGCATCTACTATACCATGCTGGTTTAGAACAAATGAAATAACAGCTCTTGTACAACATATGTTCAGTTCCTATAGTAAGCTATTCTTGCAGTTGGAAGGCCTCAGGCATTGCTCTCCTTCCAAGCCATACACAAACAAAGAGGGTTTACCACAAAAAAAGAGCCTCTGCTGAAGAGTGTAAGGTTACCTTTGCTCCCTCACTCAAGATCCTAATTTCATCAAGTTATGTCCCTTTTATTCGAAATTATACAGGTATAACCTCAAGTTTTCTCCCAGCAGCAAAATGACAGAATCACAGCAGCACAGGTCCCTCTTGATTTTCCCTTACCTTTTAAACCAACAGGATCATCCAAGAGTTTACCATCAGGAAAATCTAGATGTTACATGAGAAAGGAATTAGGTCTCTTATTCTGTTAGTAATCCCTTTCATATAAAATTTCAACTGAATGTCTAACCTTACAACAATTCTTATTGCTACCTGACCTGGGCTAAGGCCATCTATAAAAATAAACAAACAAACAAAAATGCCCTCAACTGGTAAGTCTGAATTGTAGCTGTCTTTTTCCAGTTCTATACCAGAACACACTGGATTTTTAGGGTGGATGCTCTGGTGTAATCATAGGGTGCCAGTGGCCTAGCGGGATCTACAGCTGCATGTGCTGAAACAAGATGTGCCCACATGAAGAGCTAAGCCATGCCATCTATACAGCTGGAGTAGGAGCCAGCAGAGCACCTCCTTCTTTCTCTAAGCACATGGATGCATAGCCTAGGGGGGAATTTCGCTTCCAGCTGCTGAAAGAGTTCCCTTCACTACCCTTTCTCTGGCTTTTCAGCCTAGCTGCAAGAAAACATGGGTTTTTATAGTCTGGAGCTGCATCCCCTGCTGGCCCACAGTTTGCCATCTGTTTTGGCCCCATCCAGGTCCACGCAATGTCCATTTTCAGTAGGGCTGATGGTTGCCACTCACACCTACAAGTTTGCTGCTCTTGGAGTCCTGGTGCACATGCAAATCATCCAGCTACCTTTGAGGTGTGTTCCCCTCAGGAAGCCAGCAGTGCAGCCACCAGACTGGCCCTCAAACACTGCTCAGTTTTCTGGAACGAAAATGTCAGTGGACATAATTTATACCCACGAGTAGGGAAATCTGGCTACATATGTGGCTTTAAGTGACTTGGGATGTGATACAAGTGGCATTAAACCCCAGTCTCCTGCCTCCCTTCCCGGAGTTTTTAGTCAACCTTCTTATCTTCTTTTATGAAGAACTTAGGTTAGGAAGTCTACGTTAAAGGAAAACATACATTTTTATGTTGCTTCAAATGTATTAACAATATTAATTGAAAATATTTCTGGCCAAAATATCCCCAAAAAATCTGATTTTCAATGATAAAAATACCGCAGCTGCATTTGAAACTTTACAGCAACTACAGTCTAAAAGTGAAACTAAAAAAGTGAAAGTTGCTTGTTGTTTTTCATTGCAGAAGCTGAAGAGAAATGCAAAAAGTAAACAAAAAAAAGCAGATATAAACGTGCATTTATAAAAATGCTTCTCGCATTCTAAGACATGTTTGGACTGTAGGATGGCTGTTTATAACACTGGTGAGAGAAAAAACCCATGAGTGTGTGATGAGGTAAGTAGTGAGACACTGATTTCACAGTGTTCCTTGCAGATCCTGTGACAAGCTCAGAAAAAGTAGGAACAGCACATCAGTAGAGATTGCTGCTGGGATTCTCTAAAGTCTGAAAAGCATTTATGCAACTGCCTCCCATCCTTTTGGAAAATCCCTGCATTTGGGCTTACTGTTCTTATTCTCCCAGCTAAATTCCCTTTGCAATTCCTTTTCTGCTTGGCTCTGCCTGGTTAGTTAACTTTGGCAGTTCTCAGCCCGAGTCACGCCAGCTAAACAGCAGATCGCAAGAGGAAAACATTAAGGATGATGACAACATGTCTTGGGTTTGATGTTTAACTAGAATTCTTGAAACTTTCTTCATAAGCTTTTAACTCCTTTTTGAGGTTTGTGTTTGTAGTGGAGGTGCAGGAAATCAAGTAATTCAATGTGCATTTTCCATTTGTGTAATTACTTCTATTAAATTACTTATATAATTTGTGTAAGTAAAAGACTACCAGAACATGTAGTTACGCTGTTTACAATTACTCTGTCAGTTGATGCAATTACTATAAATAGGCTCAGAGACATCACTAATTAATGAAGTTGGAAGAGTAATATAAGAAGAAGTCTGCTACTGCACATTTATGGTATACGATCTCTTAAGTTCAGATGCAGAAGGGTAATTTCTGTTTCTTTAGGGCTTTGGCAAGGATATATTATAAAGAACCCTCACACCCCAAACTGCCTCAGGCTACAGATATCCAGGAAAGAACATAAAATAGTAGAGTCATGGTTCATTTTTAGATAAATTTTAACCATTAAGAATGAAGCAACACCAGTGGAGCGCATGCACACACCTTACTGATTTTAGTTGGGTTTATATATGCAAAGTTGGGGAAGACTGATCTTTAAACCTGGAGCAGAGATATCACTTCCCTCTTTATTTTGAACACAGTAAAAATATGCTTTATTTGCAATTTTGAGTATTTTTATAAACCAATTTGCTTTTTTTCAATATGGGAAGGAAAAAAAAGGTATTTATTCAGTCACTGGAGAAGAAATGTAGTCTTACAGAAAACCCTGAGAAGAAAATTGTGCATATTAACAGTTCTCTTGAGAGCAGTAATAGACATTCTTTGCATTTATTCAGGAAATTTACATCCAAATCGGGAAGATGTTGGATTTGTCTCAGTTAACACTGATACATTTGCAAAAATCAACATGGGAAAATGTTTCCCACAGAAGCAGGAAGAGATAACCTTGCAGAGTTTTGTTTGTACCTCTGTAGGAAACTATGGGCAACATGACCACACCGTTTCAGTGAAAAATATATCTTCAGTCACAGAGCAAGTAGTGCTTATCCTCTGGAGAATCCTGTCACAGAATTGACTACAGGCCCAGCTCCAGGCCTCCCAGGTACATAAGAAATACTCCCCGGCAAAGCAGCACTCTGAAGTGTCCCTGACTTTTAAATTACTTTCTGTAAAGGCTTCAGGATTAAATTCTGACAGAGCTGTATAAGTATCATTCCTGTTAGTGGTAATGAAAGCAACATTCCACACACACACAAATTATATTCTTGTGGATTATTCTGAGTTTTGATTCTGCAGCAGTAGCATCCGCAACAGCATCTAGCTACCGTGTGGACACAAACCTCATGGATCTCAGTAGCCTTGTTCTCTGCTTTAGATAAAGTTCATGGGGAGCAGAACAGAGCTGAATTAGTCTTTAGTTTTCCAGGTCTCCCTTTAGCATTAAAACACACCCTTCCTAGCAGAGAAATCCTTTGCAAAGATGGGAAGATGCCACTGTACAAAGCACCTCCATCCTGCCACTAACGCTGGTGCACAGGTGCAGCAGACCCGTTTTATAGGTAGACAAATGGAGGCCAGGAGGGACAGCAGGTCCCGTCGGAGGCCTGTGTAGGGCAAAGCAGCAACGTCCCGCATCCTCCGGCTAATTCGGGAGAAGGTGAGATCCCACTAAGTGATGCATCCGTAGAGCTCGGGGAGACAGCCTCGGCTGCCGTTCCATAGCCGCGCTGCCTGCATCAGTGAATCCCGTAACACGGGAGTCTGCGGGACAGAAGACACCTCGACGGGGCCGGGTGATCGCCCGGGGCGAGATGTGCACCGCACTACGTTCTCGTCCCCGCGGGACGCTCCTCTGCGGGAGGGCAGCGGGACCTCGGTCTGCCCCGGCCCTTGGGGAGCGGCGCCGCGGTCGCGGCCCCGCC
>JANHFX010007948.1:52353-81735 GCA_027560015.1 Chloroceryle amazona | reverse complement strand
CCCCAGTTTTCTCCTTAGCTAGACTTTTTTCTTCTTTATATATATATATATATTCAAAGACACTATCTTTGGATATCTTTATTGAGAATGCTAATTGAAACCTTCTAAAGGGTATGATGTCTTATTTCAGTAATTTCTTACAATAATCATTATTTGATTTACCCACACTATATACAGTTTCACACATTTCAGGCTGTTCACCACATTCCAATTTTCATCCATTTTTTTCAGCAGATTGCTGATCTAATACATAACCAGTACCAGCATTTAATTCCAAATTTCCAGCCTCAAGATAGGTTTTCTCTTTTAGGCTTCCAGAACCCAAGCATTTCTCTTCAGTCCCATTTGTTATTGAGATGGGCAGTTCTTGCTTTTCCTTGAGGACTAGGAAAGAAGCAATAAATATATATGAAAGATGGATAGTTTTCTGTTCTTTTTTGTGCTGTGTACTGCATTAGTATAAGAAAGAGTAATTGCTAAACCTGTGCAGAGTTTGCATATCCTGAGATATAGCATCCTTAGAAAAGAAGAACTCTTCAGGCTTTTTAACTATTAAATAAATATTAACACTACCTTATTTAACATGTATAAACTGAGTTTTTTCTCACATTTAACTTACTTAAGCTTGGTTATTTTAAGAGGTAATGCAATTACACATCTGTGAACAGGATATTGTAATTGGGAGTATCAACTTGATTTAAATATGTAAGATTTTAATAGCTTGGTTTCACATCTTTTGTATTATATATTCTTTATTTGGAACTGGTGGGTTATATATTTCTGCATCAGACAGAAACATTTGGCAGTTTGTCAATTCCCCGATTTTTAAATTCACTTGCATGTTCTCTCACAATGGATATCTATATTCCACTGTCACTGGAAAATATTTTGTTCGTGTCTTCCTTAGACATATTTATTGCAAGATGTTTAGCTTCCTTAAATTTCTTTTCAATAAGATTAGCTTTCATTAGTATTCATCAGTATATGCCCTTAAGTGTCCAGACATCCAATAATCTCCATTTTCATAAGGAACAACCCATTGATTCCTCATATCTCTGTTGCTTATAGGAGAAGAGACAATTAACGTTTTTATATTATTCTTTCATGTGTATACTTACTTTTTTTTAATCACTGAGAACTAGCATTGGTTCCTGTTATTTGGGTCACATAAGCATCTTTCAGGATAATGTTGTAAAAAAACATAATTCAAGCCATTTGAACTGCTCCATGTTCCCTTTGAGATACACTTCCATAGCAGACATAATTTTAAAAGGTTTTAATAAGATTCTGTTTAAAATTGTTTTTAGAGATGACTTGAAAGCTTGCACATGTACCTGTGGATTGTTAATAAAGAAATTATACTTTGTTTTCTTATTTATATTCATTAAAATAGTGGGTGAAAGTATTTTTACTAACCTTTGCAAAATGTTTCCAGAATTTGTAAATTATTGTGTATTTACATATTTACTATAATGTAGCCTATATTTTTAAGTGTCCCATAACTAAAGATGCTTATTTTGATATGAAATTATATCCTATGATCTTATTAAAGCTGTTATTACATTTTTTAAAGATGCATTGTATAGAAAATAATATTCTATATTTATCGATTCAGTATTGAATGTTTCTTTACTGTTTAAACAATATTTTTATATCAGTATAAGATGAAAAGCCGATAAAAAATTCACGTGATTCTTAGATGGTGGGGGCAAAATTTCGTATTGCATTTACTGACCTCCACTGTGAAATAGTTCATAGATTTCAACCCATAATTCATATTCCTGCCATTTGTCAAACTATAACTTACTTTTACAACAGCTAGTTTTGACACAACCGTTTCAAACAATCCATCTATTACATCCCTTGCTAATTTGCACCCGTTTATAGTTAAACTCATTTAAAAATATGCATTTTATTTGCTCTTTTATTATTTTAAATTTTATTATTTTAAATTTAAAATCCTTACTGTTTAGACACATGAAGGTGCCATAGAAACAGTTAAATTGATTCCCATTTATTTTTACTTTCTTTGACTTAAATGGCTTATGACAAAGAAAATAAAGCATTACAGAGCTCTGCTTCTACACTGACAGTTAAGGATTTGTTTGAGTAGATTTTTGTTTTCCATTTTATCATTTCCATTTCCTTTGCTGTCAACCAAGTATGAAAAAAGAATATTGCAGATAATGCTAATCAAAGAGGTTCAGCTAATGTAGCAGAGTGTACCTGCTTAGTAGGCAGCTGGATGTACTTACAGAATTTTTTCTCCTAATTAATCTGGATGATACAGTTTGTATGCTGCCTATCTGCATTTTTCCACTGTAACAGAAATAATGAATTTTTCTACAAGGACTTTTCCAGTATAGATTCATGGAATTATGTAAAACCTTCAACATGAGATTTATCTGCAGCTTCCAAAATCATAACTTTCTAACCATGGCCTCTCTCTGTATCAACAATAAATTGATTTAACTGGCTAATAAAGAAGTGTTACAAGACTAGAACATGCAATCTAGCAAATAATAGTTGACAAAGTTATGTATCCCGTGCACCATATTTGTCCATTTCAAACATTATAACTGATTTTTTTTTAATTTCTTACTTGACCATGAGGGCTTTTTTCACAGAATCACAGAATCATTCAGGTTGGAAAAGACCCTTGGGATCATTGAATTCAACCACCAGCCCTACTCTACAAAGTTCTCCCCCATACCACATCTGCCAACACTACATCCAAATAACCCTTAAACACATCTAGGGATGGTGACTCAACCACCTCCCTGGGCAGCTTATTCCAGTGTCTGAGTTTCTTACTAATTCCAGTATCTGTTTTCTTCTTTCTTTTTTGTTGTGTTCTATTTCTATACTTTTTTGGTTCTTAATAATTGCATTTCTACCAGGATTAGATAGCTAATACTTAGTGTCAGTTTATAATTTCATATTTATACTATACTTTATTATTAAACATAAGAGGATGCTTTTTCACCCGCATATTAGTAGAGTTATTTTGGGGTAGAAATATATGAAAATCCTTTTTGTTAGGAGACTAGACTTTAGGCTTCTTTTTTTTTTTTCCTATAAACAATTGCAATAAGAAAAGCAAGATACTTTTCTTTTAGAATATTTTAATATTACAGAAAAACTAGAAAATATATATTTGTAAAAGGAGCTCTGCTTCACAGAAGTACACAAATGTTCAATTCTGTGATAATTTCAGTTAATTGTTATTTTAGTTATTTTTTTCATTAAATAAAAGGTGTTTGTGGTTTAGTCCTGGTAGGTAGCTATGCACCACAAAGCTACTTAATACCCCCTCAGCAGGATGGGAAAAAGAACTGGAAGAGCAAAAGGTAGAAAACTTGTGGGCTGAGACAAAGACAATTTTTTTAAGGAAAACAAAACAAAACAAAACCCCCCAAACCTAACAACAACAACAAAACTAAAACAAAGAAAAAAAATTATGTCCAACCAATCTCTAAAACCTGACAGCCCTGGCAATATTCCCAGCTTTACCTGCTGAGCTTGATATCATATGGCATGGAAGAACCTTCTGGTCAGTTGTAGTCAGATGTCCTGGCTTGTGTCCACTCCCAGCTTCTTGACTACCTCCAGACTACTTCCTGATGCAGCAGTGTGGGAAGCAGAAAAGGCCTTCATGCTATACAAGCACTGTTCAGCAATAGATAAAACATGGATGTGTTATTACTGTTTCAATCACAACTCAAAGATCATATACTACTACCACCATACAATCTACTATGAAGGAAATTAACTCTAGCCCAACCAAAATCAGAATATGGGGTTTTGTGAATATGCTACTTTCCTCCTTATTCAGAGGATTTTTTCAGTTTTCCACAGTGTTGTAATCCCATAATTTTCCACAGTTTACTCATAATCTAATTTTGCAGAGAAAACATAGAGAACTCTGATATTTTAGATATCTTTAATTACTATATATAAAACAAACAGTTTGACCTCTTTTAAGTTTTCTTCTCTCCAGGTTGGTATTCTCAGACAAATAAATAAAGTTAATGTAGAACTAAACTTTGAAGCAGATTTTTTCAGAACTGGTACATTAAACACTGCCAGGAAGTTTTAGTTACCCTAAAGGAATAGAACTTCAAATCTGGAAAGCTAGAAACTTAAACCAAGTAAAATAATGAAAGAACAATTGAGTGAATGAAATAACCTTAACAACCAATGTATTTCAAGATCTCTAATGGTGGGTTAACTTCACAGAAGATTCTTAAGGAACAGCTGAAAAGGTGTAGCTTGAAGACCTTTCTGGAAATGGTAGGTAAATACAATAATTTAAAAATTGCTTGGTTAGAGAAGGTTTGTGCTAATGTTTGGGACTCCACTTCCTTGGGAAGGCCTGATTGTCAGGAATTTCTTCAATCTTAGATTGCTGAGAGTCGACAAGAATAGAGCCTTAATAGAGCAGTCCAGGTTATCTGCCTTATTTGCTCTCCAAAAGGACAGTGAGACTGAGGAATCTTGCGTATGGATGCCGTAATCTTACATAGTTTCTCAGCCTTGATTTTGCTGCACGGCAAACACAGAGACTGCAATGTCTTGTTCTACCTAGGGAAGATGCCAGACATTCAGAGTGAAGGTATACACAACACTTTCTGTAATTTTTTCCTTCACTGCCTCTGTGAATAGAAGGGAAAGGATTCTATATCTAAAAGTTAGTCTGCTGACTCCAGATATATCAGAGAATTTGTGGTTATTACTAACATTGATTCATCATTAGGATTATCTATCCTCTGTACCATGTGGCTCCAGTTCTCCCTTAGAAGTCTTCTGTGGAATGTCTTCTGAAATGTCTGTGATTACAGGAAAACAAAGTACTCAATCTCAGGTTAAAGCTACATGAAGGAGCAGTAGAAAAGGGGGAGAACATACCACTGAACTTTCTGTTCCTTTCAGGAATGTATGAAGCACAACTGTAATTCCTCATGGTTTTCGTTTTTTGTTCTCCATTCCCTCCTCACATTTTTTGAGAAAAAAATGAGGTAATCAGTGTTCTACATACCTTAAGATGATTCAGTATGTCTGCTCTTTTTCAGCCAGGAGCATGAATCCCCAGTTTTGTATTTACACATAGTGAGCAACTTGCCTTTTATGACAAGAGAAGTTAGTTACCCTGCTTTCTACACAAAAGCACAATCCAGAGACAATCAAAGGTATGACAAAAATTGAATGTTTGTTGGTATACAGTCATCAACTTTGTCATTAAGTGAACTGCTTCACCCTCTCATCATTAACTGTGCAAAGAAATGTTGATAGACAATTTACTTCAAAGTATTTATCTTCTCAAGGCTAGACATCTCTGTTATTTCTTCCATACCTGTTGGACAGATTTGGTAAGGGCTAAATCTTGTATGGGACAACACTGATTTCTCAGAGTTTATGAGCTTTTTTCTCTTCACTTACTGTAGACTGGTGTATTATTATGAATTTTGAAAAGTAGCCTGTAATATTCCTTTAAATTTAGATGATTTTAAGGATTGTTTCAATCTTGACAGTATTATAAAAAAGCCTGACATAACTTTATTTACATTCAACTGGTAATTCATTGATACTCTCAATTTTTCATACTTAAATTAATCCAGAGAAGTCTCATAACTTCTTCACAAGGACAAAAAGTGCTAAAAGTGCTAAAAGATAACAATGACTTTCCACAGTTGTCACAGTTGGTTTTGACTATAGCGTCATATTTCAGATCACTTATAATAGCTGTTGAATAACATCATTGTTACTTAAATAAAAATGCTACCTACTGTTTTATCAGAATCACTTTTCAGTTCAAATTTACAATTGCATCACTTATCACAGCAAGAAATCCATTTTGCTAAAAATTATAGAAAGGAGAACACTATATGTCAACTTTGTATAGCAATTTATTTGAAACAAGTGAATTCAAATATATCTGTGAAGGAGTCTTGTACTAATTACACTTTTTGTTTTCCTATAATTTATTTTCTAGAATTTAGAAAATATATCTAAGACTTAGCTGACATTTCTGACAATTTCCAGCTGTTTCTCAGACTATTTTTAATGAATAAAAATAATGGAATCAAATATTTCAACATGAATTTAATTCTCAGAAAAAAATATTAAAGATATACTAATGCATTTTTTCAATATTTACATTTTTTAATCTTAGAGGTCACTTACATTTTTCTGCAGTCAGAATATTTCTTCTCAAGAAATACTCACATAAAGAAATAAGGTCCCTGAGCCCAAAAACTGCATTAATATAAGCTTAATTTTAAGGATGTGAGTCCAAATGGAGCTATTTCTTTCACTGAAGCTTTATTATGTTTATATTTTCTGTACATAATAGTTTAATGATAAATTTCATTACAGTTTGACTATTTTAAATGGTATCTAAATCATAGGATATGACATTTCCTCCTTTTCTTTGGAACCCTTACGCCTAGTTTTTTTCCTTAAATTTCTCATCAAAACTGAATGAATACTGGGAAAAAAAATCCTCAGGTTTCAAGTAGTGATCTCTTTGAATACCAAAATAATTGCTAAAATCTCGTTAGGTTTTTAATTATTTTTTTTTAATTCATAATGATGGTCTTCATAGAATTTCATTATACAAAACAAATTTATTGATGAGCAACTGTATACAGGAACAGAAGATGTATTATGGCCCTGAGTGGCCTAAATATGGGATTTGAAAAAGAGCCCTTAGATTGCTAATCTATCAGGTTTAATCTAAAGGGTTAATCTCTTTGGGTTAGTGTGCGTATCAGTCTCCTACATAGACCAGTCATGAAAGAGACAATAAAACCATATTTCATTACTGTTGGTTATTACTGTTCATTTGTTATTTTATGTTATGGTTTAGAAAAGTTACAGGATTTTAATAAAATTACAAAAAACCCTCACAAAGCACTATGTGAATTCAGCAAACTTTCACACAGCATGAATTGCACAGAATCCAATCCTCTACAATAAAATTCAGCAACCTAAATTATAGGTCCTGAGAAGTTTATAAATACAGGTACACACATATATGATCAAGGATAAGGAAGGTGTCCTACATGTCTGTAGCTCCAATTTGTCTTAAATTCTGCTTGCACGTCTTTCTGTCTCATAGTCTGTCCCACACAATCTTGTGGCCACTGGTGCAATTACTTCAACACTGCTTTTTATTGTTTGAATGCTTTTGTAGTATTTTGTCATATGCTCAGTGATTCATGAAGTAGGTCATATACATAAACAAAGTGAAACACTATAATCCCCGAAAACCCCTTTTATGTGCAGCCATCTAATTCTGGAGGCTTGGCCTCAAATTTATCACCTAACCTCAGGCACTTGGTTGCAGTAATTATGTCAGGAAATAGGGCTTCATCTTTTCTTAGTGAAGCAAAGTATGTTTATGAGGTGGAAACTTTTTCAGAAGTGTCCACATGCCTGCAACACACATACATAAAGACATAAACTCAGATGGTTCGTTTTCTAACTTGGACCTTTTCTAACTTGGACATTTTCTAACTAACATAGAGTAAATGGGATGACTTCAGAGACCGTCTTCTGTTCAAGTCCATCCAGGATTCAGAAAACTATAGTTATACCACCTCTGTTTCCTAATGCCTCTGCTCTCATAGGTAAGCATTATCGAACAGAGACACACCAAAATGTAGAGCAGGTTTTTTGCTGGAAAGATAAATGCATGAAAAAGCCTGTTTAAAGCCTGTAGGCACTAGGAGGAAAAAAAAAAATCAACCTGGACATGTCCTGTCTAATTGATAAGGGACAGATAAAGGGGATTGTATTGCTTCATTACCTTATGGTTATGCTATGTTAGCACCGTGAAAATTTGCTTTATAGATTGTTTAGGAAGAATACTTCAGTAGACGATTTATAAATACATTGTTTTATTTCTAATCCCACCTTCATTGGCTGTTTTTTATGAAATATTTAGATGCATACTGCCCTAAAAATGAACTCCTTGGCTATTTTGAATTTTTATGCTGTTACTCAACAGTCAATTAATTCCACTTAAGGTCACAGATAAGATTTTTTTATTACTTGTGATGATGTTTTTTGTTTGACATTTATGTTACTTTGTTCTACCTCATAAAAGTGATTAATAAAGAACTCCTAGTTGCAGAATACAAGTTTTTAATTCTTGTCATTCCTGCTGCATAAAGATTTCTAAATATTTGAAAGCCTATAATACAAACTAAGTGAAATGTGCTGAGGTATGAGCCTTAAGACTTAGCTAAAAAATGAGAGAGAAACATAGAAGCTTTGCTCAGAGTTTCATCAAGCCCCACCTTAAATGTCTCCAGGAATGGGGCCTCAAACAGATTCTGTATGTGATAATGGAACAGAGTATTCTTCTAGCCCTTGAAACACCACGTAACTGAAGGAGATTTCTCTCACTACCATACAGAGTATCAAGATAGTATGTGTTTTCCTTTCTTATTCACAGTCTATATTGAGGATTAATCTAAAACTTAAATCCTTACCAACTTCATTCTTGTAATATGTATTATGATTCTGAACAAAATATATCCAAATGTACTTACCAAGGCCCAACAGCTATACTCATTTAAGAGGAAATATTTATTAGTGTGTTTAGTTACTAGTTTTGTTACTTTAAAGAATCCTTTTCCTTATCCTTTTCCACATACATACGCATACCACAAACATTGAATGATTCTATGATATCCTCTATTTTGACAGCCTAATATTATTGTCCCACCTGTGCCCTTCTTCTTGTCACTAAAATTCCTTCTAAAATCCCATAGAGACATACCCCTTCTATCTGTCTTTATCTGAAAATAAAAAAGGTAATACCAAAGAGTATATAACAATATAATCTGAATTTCATCTCTGTATGACTTGTCATCTCAATCTTCTCCAGTAAAACCTGGAGACATTTGCTAGACTAACTATATTTTCTGGGGTAAAAAAAAAAAATAAATAAAAATTGTGGGCTTTGTTTTTTGAGTTTTTTTTGGGGGGGTGTGGGGGTGTGTTTTTTTGTTGTTTTGTTTTGTTTTCTAGATTGAGAATTTCAGGATAGGAAGTTTACTTACTTTTGTTCCAGAGACTGCAAAAAATTATTCATCTGAAAATAAACATAGCAACACCTAGTCATTTTCATTAGAGAAAACTAGACCTCATTGTATAAATGTTATAAATGAGAGATAGAAGATATTCAGGCAGCAGCAAATGTTTCAAAATCTAAGGAAGCCACTGAGATCTAAAAATGTTTAATACTTCAACAAGTCTGGTCGGACACTGTTTTAGTGGAGTTCAGACAGAAGTGTGTTTAAACCACCATAGTTAACAGATGAATCTCTTAATCTGATGAATTACATATAAGAAACAAAACAGGGAATAAACATCCAAATTATAAGAGCCATATAGATGTAGACATCCAAAGTACAGTAGATTACACGTCCTACTCAGTTTTCTGATTTAAAAATTGAAATCATAAAATGTGATTGACATAAATTCCATACTAATATATTTGGGGTAACAGTTTACTTAGATATGTCTGAAGACAATTCAAAATATTTGCATGCATTTCTAAAAACATGCATTTCTAAGATCTTTCAATATTTTCAAATGAGTATTAAACAAATACATTCATCTTTATATTTGCAGATCACAATTTAAAAAGGTGTACATCATTGGCTTTTTGGTCAAGACCAGGAGGTTGTTCCAAAGGCCAAGGATATTGATAGAAGATTTCAACAAGTTTTCAGGAACTGGGTGACAGAGCACTGGAAAAGACTGCCCAGGGAGGTTGTGGAGTCCCTCTCTGGAGATATTCAAAACCCACCTGGACACATTCCTGTGTGATCTGGTCTAGGTGATCCTGCTCTGGCAGGGGGGTTGCACTGGATGATCTTTTGAGGTCCCTTCCAGCCCCTGACATTCTGTGATTCTGTGAAGTTTGACAAACAACAGTTAAACAAACACCTAGCATACCATTTAAGTATTCTGCAAAAAAAACCCAACATCTCCCCAACATCCCAGAAAAAAAATAAAAATCACAAAATAAAATCTAGGATTTAAGGGCTCGATGAACGCCTGTGAAAACTATGGCCATTTTCCCCCGTTATCTCAAGCCTCAGCCTTTGGATTACTAGATGATATCAGGATTATTTTTAACCTTACTGCTGAGAAGTAATTATTTCATTTACGCTTTCCTCTGGTCAACAAGGCCGCATATATATATATACTTCATGGAATCATTCTCATTAACACCAGGAAGACACTAATTTCCTTCCTAAGGCCCATGAAGGAGACTGGTAACTCTTTTTTTTTAAATTTTATGAAACTTCAAAAATCCACCAGAACATAGGAGGCTGTCCCAACATCTGGAAGCACTTAAACAGAACTGACTCATTAGCAGATGATTGTGTAACAGATTTATTGGCACATAAAAAAATAAATTCAAGAGATTAGATTGGTGTTTTCAGGTACATTACTGACATCTTATTACTTATGTAGAATTTTCACTTTTGACTAAAGTGCAGTCATTTCCCACTTTACTGTGAAAAAATTAAGAACAAGTTTTAAAAAGAAATTAATCCTAATTTGAAAACTAACATATGTAAAGATAACTGCTTGCCTTACTAACGGATTTCAGAAGTAACCATTTTTTTTAGCCCTGTGAATAAATTAAAATGGTCTTTATCTTATTAATATGAAAATCCCATTTCTGCTCTATCCGGTACATCAGTAATTAAAGATTTATAAGTGTTTTGCCTTATTCTCCTCAGTGAGGCAGGTAAAATAACAGAGAATCTGTGACTATCTTTGGAGGTCCTCTAGATTACAGATATCAATGCTCAGTGTTTACTCACTTTGAAAGTTCTAGAAACATAAGTATAAAAAAATGCAAAGGAACTGAGATTTCACAGTCCCCATTCACTGATATATTAAAGCTAAAAAGGAACTTGTTCTCTGATAAAATATAGGAGTATGAGTAGAGTTAAAACAAAGTTCTGATATATTGATATATGTGATCCATGTACTCATATTTGAGAAGCTGGCAGTTGATGTCATGTTGTCTTTTTTACTGATATTGATAAGGATATGGAAAAGAATTAGGGGTTAGGTTCACAAGGAGCAGTGCACTAAATTTAAGTGTCCAGGAGACTAAGCTGCCCAGGTTTTGCTGCATAATGCACCAATATAATGCACTTAACAAAAGTTTTTGCAAAAGCTAGCATACTTATTAGGAAGCCCTGAAATGACAGCCTCCATACAGAAATGCAGCAGCTGAGCTGGAGGATGGAAGTCAAACCAAGGAGACTGGATTCAGCTGGCATTAGAAGTTCAGTGTTTCTTATAGGTCTTTATGTTTCCCAATTCAGTTCAAAATTATTAATATGTCATAAAATAATTGGAGAATTTTCTTATTTTGATTAGCAGATAGAATACTGAAGAATACTTTTGGAAGAAAGGGACAGTTATTTAAATCCAGTGTTCACATTTCCTCCTCCTGTTCTTCTTGCTTCTACAGGGTGGAGCTTGATCATTGTTTTAAAACATAGGGAGATTCCTGGAGGTTGTTCATTGGTAGCTGGTACTCTCCATGTTCCAACAGAATTTGAACAACCAGGAAGTTTCACCAAATTCACATTGTTTACCTTTCATTGTCATTTGCTCTTTTCCAACCATTGTATTACTTTATGAAAAACAACCAGCAATAACACCAAGAGAACAAGCCGTACTACTCTTGCTTAATCAGCTGAACAGATCTCTCAAAGTAGAATCAGTCCTGTTCCATCATTCCAGTGGCATGGAAGCATACATCTGGAAACACCTCTTCCTCATCACCGATGGCTCCATTTTCCTCCTTTCCTCTTGCACTTGCCTAACTTGATTATGACCACATTCCTTCTCTGATCCTAATTACTGGCTGGCTGGTTGATTAGTGTTGCTTAACATTTTAATTGGCTTTGTGATTTCATCTAAAGGCAATGTACTCAAGGAAATGAAGAAATTGGCATACAAAAGTCTGGGAAAGTACGATACTTAACATCTGATAGCATTTATATGGTTTAAGATCTGACTTTTCATAGCACTGATAACTTCATAAGAAGCTATGATTTTCATTCAGCATTTGTGAAGCCTAAAATATTACAAGCCAGTGAAAAATAATCAAAGAGTTTAAACTTAATTAAGCTGTTAATCTTACAGCAATTTCATTTTATAGAGGTATATTTGAACTAAGAATGACCTAAAAATATTTCTTATATTCATATTTTGAAAATGTATGTCATAATCAGCTGATTACTGCTATTTATTACTTAAAAATATGAAAAAAAACCTCATAGGACTTCTGCAATATGCTACTTACACAGTTTCATATTTTGATATGGTTTTATTTTACAAAAAGAAACCCATGGGCTTTTTTTTTTTCTGAGGTGTTATGAGAGGTTGACTTGAGAGAAAGAAATAGTAGATTCTTCATATTCTGCTCCAATATAGATCAGTTTTCATGCTGCAGATATATTATCATTCCTGAGAGAGTATTTTATGTGTAAATAGATTACACAAGATTAATAAATATAATAAGCATGTTAGTCTGAAGTACCATATATAAAAGATAATTATAAGCATATAAGTAGAAGATTTTACAGTTAACCTACAGATCCATTGAACTCTATAACAATTTACAGTAACTGGCTGACCACTCAATAAGTCATACATAATCCTTTATTATCCTTTTTATATTCCCATTAATGTATTTTAAAAGAAAACATGATTCAAATGAATATTTAAAACTACTTCTTATAAATGGCTAGGTGTAATTAGTGACTATCACTTTTTTTTCTGTGAGCACTGATTCAGGAACTTCAATAGCTTTGGGGGTTCCTGACCCTTGCTTTTTACGTTATCTTTCCCTCAGAAAATTCTTTTGATGAAGAAAAAACTATTTTTTTATATAGGAATAACTAGCTATTCAAGACATATTGGTGCAATCCATGTGTTATACAGAATTTTACCATTGTACTGCTACTGCATTGAGTTTTCTTTAATACATTACCCAAAATAAATAAAAGACGATGTTATATATGAAGCGGGGTGGGACATCAAGAAACTGGTACAATCACTATTCTATATAAATAGGCTGAAGTGACTCAATAAATATTTGTTGTTAGCAATTGATTTTTTTTATTCATCTATGCAATTCCCAGTCATTATTAGGAACTTCCCCCTTTTATTTATTTTAATTAAAGATCAGAAAATAAATGTTACATAAATGTTGTTTGATCAATACGCTTTTTTGAAAAGCACAAAGGAAACTTTTAAAGTCTTTGTTCCTTTTTTTTTACCTAAGTGATAAACACAGTAGAGTTTCCACCACCACACACACAATTATTTAGTCTGTGAAAATGACAAATTTATGAACATTCTTCTGCTCTGGAGATTATAACTGTGCAGAAGAACTGTGTGTGAAACCAGGTTTATAGCCCCTAACAGCACTGTTAAGTGCTTAACCATAATTTCTAGTGATGTCTGTTGGACTTTGCTCTAGGGATCATATATCTGTTTAAAAATGAATTTCATAAATGCAAGGATTTTTTGGTCTGAAGAAACATCAGATTCACATTCCTTGTGCATATTTGACCTCTGTCTTTCCATTCCCAACCAGAAAGGGCATAAGGCTGTTGGTTTTTTCTGTCAAAGTGAGTAAAACTGCCATTCACTCTATTAATGAGAAATTCAGCTATTGGTCTGATCTTTGCTCCGCTACCATTGATTGTCATTTGGACCAAGAACTGTCAATAAATTATTGACTGAAGAATAGAAAGTCAATAATTTGTATTGTCCTTAGAGCTCGTGAAAATTGAATGTATCTTCATATTCCTTGACATTTTATAGTTAAACGAAATTCTGAGCTTGCACTAAAACTATTTCCATATATCCTCGCTTGAGAAGCTTATGATTATGAAAGATAATTTTTTGAAACAATTAATTTGCAGATTAATGTTTTCTGAATGGCAAAAAAAAAAAATGAAAAATTCAGCATTAAACATCTTTAAATAAGTTTATGTAATGTATATGTTACAATACATTAAAGTCATAGCTTCTCTGATAGTATAGATTTTACACCCATTCATCAATACCTGAAGTGGTATTAGGCCTTATTCTCAGTTCTTTTAATACAGGGAAAGAGTAGACAAAGCAACAGGAGAATATAGAAAGTATTCTCAAGGAACTATCTACTGCAGTTTTGAGTGTGATATAGAAGAGAGGGCTTGAAGCAGAAAGGATGACTTCAAAGAGCTTTTTTATTTATAGATTTATAAAGAGATCATTGCTAGATTTAATTTTCTACTTGGATCACTAGTTACATATCCACTTCAAGGAATTCTGAATTCTGTGCCAGATGATCTCAGATTTTGAGGCATACTTAGGTTGTTAGTTTTTCAAGTAGCATTTTTTCAGGTCACTAGAGTCTCCGCAAGAAATTTTTTACAATATATTTTATTTGATACTTCTATACATTGAGTCCTCTGGGTAAACTAACAAAGAGAGAAGGCCAAAAAAATGTAGGCAGCTGTATAAACGATGCTTCCAGAAAAAATTAAGTATCCTTTCATTTGACCAGATACCCTATGTCAAATACATACGTTTTTGAAAATAGCCTGCTGAAGGTATATAGTGGGAAATGAACTGTTTTCAGTGTTCAAAGTAGCTGCTTGCTTGGTACTTAGAGACACAAGGAAGACAACAGAAATAAATACCAGTATGTGTCAGAAAATACCAGTTCTTCTCAAATCAGGATAAAGTTTTGAAATCCAAGGAAATTCCATGGTTACCTGACTGTGGAAACACTCAGTGGAACATTTTTCGTAGTTACATATGTATTTATTCTCATTATGGTCTATGGCTGCATATTGAAAACATGGGCACTCTATACTGAAAAGGGGAAAAACCTTAGAGGTAACTCAAGAGGTGGATGTTTTCTTTGAAGGTAAGTAACAAATATAATTACTGCAGATTTATAAAAATTATATCTACCTGTACTGTGTATAGTGATGAATTGTATACAGCAATTTGGACAAATGAAGAAATAGGTTCCATGCTAGTAGATAAACATGACCAATTACAGAGTTTTATAGATTTTAAGTACATTGTGGTTTTATATTTTTGAGTTGAAATACTCAGAATAAGACAGCTATTACTTCATTCACAGTTCATTTCTGTTTTTTTCCCTACAGACCTTGTATAACACAAAAATAAGATCCGAAGTTAAGTCTTCAAAGTCATCGCTTCTTAGGGACTCACAGACAGTGGTGTTTATTGACCCATATTGGTCCACTCAATAGGAACTGATCCTAAAATGGATGGACTATCCCTTACTTTTACATAATGTGCTTCTACATTATTTTTAATATTCACGTATTAGCTTTACACTCCAGTCTACTAGAACAGATTTTAGAGATATCTGATCACTGGGGGAAACACTGTTTGTGCTTAATTTAACATAACCAGTTCATTCACCTAGAGAACCAAGGTGTATATAATTTTTTTAAATTACCAAACCAGCTTTAGTAACCCATTGCAATTAAAACAATTCAGGATTTCCACAGACTTGCTTTCTCTGTATTTTACCACTCTTCAATGTAAGAGCAGGGAAAGCAAACAAAGAAACAACAAAAAAACCCCAACAACCAAAGTAATATACCTGAGTATTATACACTGGGAGAAATATGGATAACCTATGTATTGAATGATCTTTCTGATTTTCAGTTTTCCAGGGGAGTGCTTCATTTACCTGCATTCTAAAGGAATTTTTATCCAAATCTTGTATTCAGGAATTGTGGTGTTCAGGAAGTAAAATTTGGAGAAACAATTTTCTAGGATAATACACAAAATTATTACAAACTTGTATCTATGTGTAAACATTTAAAGCTTTGAGATGAAAAAACAAACCAAACCAACAAAAAAATCAAACAAACAAAACAACAACAAGAACAAGAAAAAAAAATTATCAAAACACTAACCAACCAAACCAAAGGAAAAAAAACCACAAACCAACTAAACAAAAACAAACAAACAAAAATATTTCCTGTCCTGTTTAATTTGCATAGGAATTTTCAAATTTGAGGTCCCCACAAGAAGAGGACTCCATTAAAAGTGAAGTCCCCTAAGAAACGTTCATAGAGCATCAAAAAAAGAATGAATATGAGGCCTTTAACATAGGTAAAGTCCACTCCTAAAGGCAATTATGGAGAAATTTTGGCACTGATCTCAATCTTGAACTAGAGTGTATCCTTGTGATAAGGAGAGTTTGGTTGAAATTTATAAATTTCCAAATTTAGCAAGTTAGTTTATTTCATATCAGAGATCCCGGAACAGAAAGCAGTGCAGAAAATATTGCATTGCAAAATATTTACACTTTCAGGCTTTCCACTTCCTTTCAACTCTGTTATTTTTGTCTCCTTAAAAAGGGATAACATTAAATTAATCTAGAGAAAATGAATCATTAAACCCTTTTATCAAAAGTAAACATAAAGTAAATGTAAAACTGTAAGCAATATGTAATCAGATTCATTGTTTAAATATTATGCATAGCTGTCAAAACATAATGAGGAAAATCTACCAGTTTTTTGTAAGTCACTGCACAAACTGATTGACACAGAACCATGTGTGAAATTGTTTATATTACACAGATTTATATATAAAAAGATACAAACATATATCTTCATTCACACAATAGTGGAGAGACCATCAAGCTTTTAGCACTTCTTTCTCAATTAAAATATGTATCAGTGCAATCATTTTCTCCAAAAGTTAGACAAAGTTGCAAGACGTGAAGGGTATGTGCTAAAAGTGGAATTTGCCACACTTCTTAGGTCAACTGAATAAGATTAGCATGAATGAAAAGCATGAGTGGGGAATCATCAAGTATGGTCCCAAGAGAATGGGAACAGGACTAATTCTATTATGAAACACGATAAATGCTTTCAAACTGCTTGTAAACTCTTCCCAACATGAATTAAATCTTGAAGTGCTCAAAACAGTACTTTGTGGGTTTTTAAGTCATTTTCAATTGATCTTATTTCCTGATCAATATCCTCCCATTTTTTGGCACCCCCATGTGCCCCATTACAGATATGAATATTTTTCTCTTATCGTCTCTCCGTGATTTACAGTATGATGCATGAAACAGATAAAGTAGGATGAGATCACTCTGTGTTTGCTATTGTAACTTCATGAAATTGTATTTCAGTTAAATAGATTTGGCATCATTTCTTAAGAAAGCTATTAATCATTCTGTGCCAGGAAAAAAGATTTCAGAGAGAAATTTCCCTTAAGTGAAATCAGTGGGAGTTGCTGTTATCAAAAATTTGTCAATTATGATTCTACACAGCAATTCTGAAAGAAAAAAAAATGCCTACTGAAAAGTAATCTTCTAATTTAAAGTAAGAAAAAAAATATTATCTTAACTTTTAAATTTAATTTGTAAGAAAACATATTCCATATATGCTTCCTTTAAAAAGAAAAAAGTGATAGAAATTATTGTTACTGGCTGTTTTAAATATTTTTCTCCCTGTGATATTTACTAGTCTATACAACCTTTTTTTTTAACCCTGTTCTTTAGGGCATTATAAACCATGTCACTCTTTGATCATTCTCATAAGTCCTCACTATTACCACAGCTTGCTAATAAACAAGTGGTTTCGTGTTTTTTAAACTATTGTTGAAAAAATAAGGGTAGTCTTTATGATCTTATAAGGAATATACCTTTACTTTTTTCCTTTCTCTGCTATCAAAATCAAATCAGAATAGGTATGACTTTACAAAAGAAAAATTTTTGTGGAGGAGCCACTGCTGCCTGTTCTCTGAGGGCAGATGAGCCAGGAGTCGAGGTGACAGTGACTGCATCAATTGGTCAGAGACACCCTGTGCCTGAGAGGGACCAAGGCAGTGGCAGTGACAGTCTCTGTCAGTCACAGGTGATCACCAGAGACAGTGAGGTAATGAGTGGGTTCTAGGGTCAAGTGAGGACATTCTGACAGCACATCAGGTTTGCAGAGGACAGGACTACCTGTAACATAGGACTGAGGTCCTTCCAGGAGACATGGATGGAGCTTTTTCAGCATTTCTGAGGCAGGGACTGGCAACCCTGTGCTGAGCTGAAAAAGGGGTCCAGGACCACGGGCAGGCAGTGGGAAGTCCTAGGTGATCCTGGGGACAGAGATTAAGGTCTTTCAGTGTCTTCACTTGTTCCATGTACATTGAATTTGCTAGAGTTTTCCCATGTACAAGGCAACTGGTCCTTGACAAACATCCTACTGATCCTAAAAAGACTTTTTCTTCCATGTATCACATCACCACAAATCCTATTCTGGATTATGGTTCAATATTTTACCTGAAGGTTTTGAGATTACTTTGTCCTTTCTAGTAGTTTTCTAGGTCCAATATCTATATATGTTAATAAGATTCATAAATTATTTGTTGAGAAATGTAACAGAAATTTCAGCTTTACATGCAATGTTTAATTTCCTCTCTTAATAAAACAATGTTAATAGTTAATTTTCTGAGAAACTTGGGTTGTGCAGTTTTCTGTAGATCTTTCCAGCAACAAGATAATCTGGTCAAAGAACTTGACATCAGAATGCAGACAAGCTTTAGTTTTATCTTTTCTAAACTTAAAAACTACTGTCCTTTACACTTTTTTTTTCACATTTCAATTGTATATGTATCATATTTATCTTATCTGCTTTTTACCCTACCCAAAAGTGCAGTTGGGCAGACAGCGCATTTGTTTGATTTCAGACTATACAACAATTTTTCCAAATGTTGAAGTATTACTGTTTCTTAAAAACACCAGTAAGCACTTCTCCCCGACTATAAAAAAAAGTCATTTAAAACCAAACCTGACATTTCCTTCTACCTCAACTTTTTCTTTTATTTGTAATAATATTTATAAGTTGTTCCCAATGCAGAAAAGACAGTGACAACATTCATTCAAAATATGTCTCTTTATCCCAAAGCACTATGACCGTACTAGTACTTTCTTTGTTTTTGTTTTCTAACTTTTACACAAATATACACTTCAACATCAGGGCAACTCCCAAATATCTAGTTCAGTTCCTTTCAAATCATCACCTGTAAGTTCTAATACTTCTGCTTTTGGCATGATTAATCATAAATATAAAATTTTTTTTTTTTTAATTACAAAATGCCATGTGAATTAAGGACAATTTTCTGCAGGAACACTTTCAATGAGCTAGTCATATGGATACTCATCATTTTCATATACTCAGTAGCAACATGAAATGCTGAGGAAGCAAAAAAAAATTTCTAAGCTCAGTTTGTGCATTTACTGACACCGAAATAGAGGCTCAGTGATGAATAAAAGGCGATCATTCATTTGTACATATCAAGAAAAGCCTGTTATGGTGCATCCTAGGGAGCCATCAGTATCTGAAAAAGGATGCTGATATCAGGTTATGATATGTTAATAACTATTAAGTTGCTTGGAACAGTGTTTTTATATGAAATGGTGTGAAAGTCAAGGAGTGGCATACTGAAGCATGTGACTACTGATGGGTATAGTCTTGACTTAGGAAAGTAGCACAAAATCAGAGAACTGTTTAAGAGAAAGTTTCTACTTTGAAGAGTATGTGGCTGATCCCAGCATAAACAAGGAGACCATATTCTACTCAGATCTAATCTAAGCAGAAGCACATAAAATCCAGGAGCAGTATCCACCTTTACAACGAAAAAATAAGAATATTGAATTATTAGAGCTAGTTAGTAGCATTTCTAATTTTCTCTTCTCAGTAAAACAAAAAAAAAAAAACAAAAACCAAACCCACAAGAGAACAAACCAACTAACCGAAACACAAACCCAACACACACAAATCCAACCAACCAAAAAAGCTAAACTTCTAGCAAAACATAACACCTGTTCCCATAGTGGTAAAGCAAACAGTTTTCAAAGTCCTGGATAACAATGTATGAAGCTGTGTTACAAAGTACTAAGCCTGATTGGGAGCTTGGAGCTCAGTTGACCTTCCATCTCCCAGGTTCTCAGTAAAATGAGCCAAAGCTGCTTCTCCAGAGCATCACATGGCTGAATTTTCATCTGTTTCCCAAAACACTCATCTCACACATGCTACCCAAAGGGACCTGACCCTGCCCTGTTCAGGAGACTGCCAAGATACTATCAGTTAGGATCATCCTAAATATTACACTTGAAGGATGCAAGTGACCTTGGCCAGGTGCTTTGGCTTTATATATGGCTAATATATGTATGTTAGCCATACGTGTGGCTAATATGGATGAAGCCAGCAGTGGTGACGACTGTTAAAATAGCTGCTTCCTAATGAACCTATGCAAGTTTTCATGGTATCACATTTAGTATTGCTTCTTTCCACCACCATATTATCAGTCTTGTTTCTTGCTTACACTGCTCCTCCCAGCTATTATAATTTCTTTATTTTTATTTTAAGTTTGTGCATGTTTTGCTTGCTTCTTGGTGTCTTACTGGGGAAAATAAAAGAGGGAAGAGAGGAACTGGTGAAGTTATTAAGAGATGTCAGCTTGGGAGGAGCAGCTCTCCAGTTCTGATATTTAAGCCTTCCAAGACAGGTTGCAATAATCCAATCTCCTTTTCACATTTAGACTCTCCTTCCTTCTTGCAATATTTCTCTGTGAGGCATTTAATCTTTTCCATCTTTTTCCTCATTCATGACCTTGTATCCAATTACAGTAACTATTCTTGCTTCCTCATGTCATCTATGTCTTTTCAGTATTTATTATTTTCAAATAGTATCTCTTACTACAGACTATCTTCATATTTTTAGCCTTAAAAAGCCAATTAAAATTCACAGGAGCTGCTAAGTCTAACATTTTTTCACTGTTTTTAGCGATTTTCATCACAGACAGTTTTTATATGCAAATATAGTCTTCAGCTTGATATTTCAGAGTTAGGCAAAAAACATGGCCATTAGCAGCTTATGATTCCTACTGAAATTTGCCCCAGGTAAAATGTTTGATTCACTGTAGCTGAAGATCAGAATGATTAGAATATCAAGTTTAAATACCTATTTTTAATGCTTCATTTGACATCTTAAAACCTGCACGCCTGTCTATTTTTAAGCTGGCAATTCTGACACACATAACTGTCATGATACACTACCAGTTATTATACTTTAAGTAGTTGCTAATTGCCACCTTCAAGCTAGATGAGCTTGTAGAAATCAGTAATATGCTTTAATTTAATTTATGTGTAATAATTATTTAAAATAAATAGAATTAATGCCATATTAAAGGTTGTGTTCTGGGCTGCAGGTGTCCGTAGGTAAAGTATATTAGACTGAAGTCAGTAGCTTCTGTATCTCCCTATACTTCTGTATTTTCAGGAAATTTGTAATTCCAATACACAGAGAGACTGATATATTCATAATGTGCAAAAATGATAGTGATCATACAGCCTCATTTCAGGAAATATACATTATGGTATAACATGCAAGAAAGTTCCCAGTTGTTTTAATTCTCAAGAATCAGGACAAAAAATCATTTTGAGGTTCTTTTAAAACAATCTGGTAATAGAAATAACAATCCTAGAGATTGTAGCTAAGTGTCTTTGATTATATATTTATGATTTTTTTTTTAATACAGTACTTTAGTCGCTGACATACCTCTTTCCTGTTAGATCTAATGTTCACTAATGCAATGTATAAAACCGAAAAACATTCAAAATGAAATATCTAAAAATTATTATTAGAAATAGTCAGGCTGCTATTCTTATTTATTAAATAGATAGTAATATTATCTCTTCCAGTAAGTACTGTATTTTAAAACAAAAAAAGAAAAAGAAACAAAATGTAAGAGTATCCTGATTCCCTAAGTCATAACTTAGTCTCCAGATGGAGGTTGTGATGAGAAAGAGAGAGACAGTGTTGACGAGAAAGAAGAAAATGGATTTTTTATACAAGTAAAATGTAAAGTGATAATGTTTCATAGGCCTCTTGGTATTTACACAAAATTCCTGCTAGTGGTAGCAGACAGTCAGAATGTAACACAGAACAAAACCCAAACCTTATTTAAAAATAGGTCATATATATATTATTTGCATTTTTTTTTAAATTTATTTCAGAAATGGTGTGTTGACTAAGCAGCACAGAATTAAACATATCTAACTTGCTAATTCAAGAAAGAATATTGAAACATTTCATGAATTCCCAGACTATGCAATGGTTAAACTTGAGTCTTTCTGTTAAGGTTTCTGGATGTCTCTGAAGAACCACTTGAACGGATAATTTTTTTTTTTCCTGATAAAATATAGGTGATAAGGACTTCAGTTGTCTCTTCAATGAGTCATTCTCTATCTTATCTCAGTTGCTAAAAATAAATTTGGAAGAAAATAAATGAGGTTGAATTAAAATTATGCTAATTAAAAAAAAAAAAGTGATAGTAAAATATATTTCATCCAGTTAAAAAAGAGGATTACTTCAATTTATTTTTTTTAATCCCAAAGGAAAAAAAAAAGAGTTTTTATTCAGAAATTTACTAGTGAGGAAGCTGATAATTACAACCATTTGCTCAGGGATTAAAACTCTCTGTTATGGAGATGACACATAATATTGTGCTCAATCCTATATCTCAGAAAAATAACCTAATTACAAATGCAGTGTTTATGACAGACGCCTGCTTCTCAATCCTTCCTGTCAATGCTATGCTGTTCCCTGAATGGACAATAAAAACCTGAATTATTGTAACAATGCAGAGAGATTGCATTCAGATAGGGATTCCTTAGCTCTTGGGGATGTTGTAGTTAAAAACACATCTGTGGCAGAGAAGAAGTAGCAGTAAAGAGTCTCACTTGTGTCATAAACATCTGAACAACACCTCATGTACTGACAGATTGCAGTTCCAAGATCAAACATGCCCAGAGAGGCCATCTTACAACAACCCTCAGGGAACACTCACTTTGGCTGAGGTCTCCAATTTCTCAGCTCCTGCAGGAAGGGAAAGACACAACCAGTGGTAAATATAGTCACTACAAATAGGTTGGGGGTTTTTTCCCCTATTTTCTGCTCCAATGTTTTTCAAGCAAGCCATTTAATCAAAATTCATAAATTGTTTCAGAAATTCCAAAATTATAATCATTCTGTCCCCCTCCTATGCAATTCCACATGTTTAATCAAGACTTTTCTGAGATGTACTCTAGAATAATATTGTTTAGTGCTTCCTTAGACCTTTTCAGATATCCACAGAAGGCTTCTTCTATGAAGATCAAACAAAATCAAAAGGTCTTTATTTGGAAACAAGGAAGCAAGTAACTAGTATCTAAGAAATTGTTAAAAGTTTGAGTAGCTTATAGGACTTCAGAAGTTTTGTCTGCTACAAGCAATCCTCCATTTCTTTTTAAATAGCAATGAATGTCTTTATGATGCAGTTAGGAGCAACTTCCTCACTGTATTATCACAGTACATCTGTGTATAGCACAGGTGGTGTATCAGGAGATGTTAAGGGTAGAAAGACAGGCAAAAACTCTCCCTCACTCTCCAGTAAGTTTTGTGCTGTCTGTAAAAATTTTGCATATTTTTCAACTAAAAAATATATCTGCCTAGAGCAGGGATAATTTTGATTTTAGCAATGTAGAAAATTAGTTTCTGCATTCATTCTTGATCCTGAATGATACTGTTTTTGAGACTTTGTCCATGGCTGTAGTTGAAGAGGTTGTTTGAAAAACAGAACATTAAAATAGCATTAGCACACTTATTTGACATCTGTCATAGATATTTGACTTTTCTTTAACTATGATATTCTAAGAAAATATTATCAAATAAGTATTTATTTACAGCTTTGATTTGCTTTTAAAGTGATCTTGATGGAAAAGAGACTTCAGAAAGACTCTTCCCCATCCACTTCTATTTTTTTTCCGTTAATATAATGTATATCTACCCATATTAACATCCTGGCTTTGTGATTCATCCTACCATGTTGCAGTAATTGCTATGTTTTCACACTTTTCCTCCAGCATTATTGATTCACATTCATCCTGTTCAGTACTCATGCTCTTGGACAATAGGTAAAGAAAATCTGCTGCCTCAGAAGGATTTAGAGCCTAAAAATGGACATCCTGCAGCTTTTGCTGCGTCTTCCAGAATTCAAGTTTTCATTACAAAGAGAAAGTTCCCAGAACATCAAATCTTGGGAAAAACCTTCTCTCTGTAAAATGTGTTCAGAAGTGTTCATAAGAGAGTAATTTTTCTAACAGAAAAATCCTCACATTCATCTTACTGCATTGTTAAATATAACAGTGTAATTACTGACATTGTTAACCAAAGAGCTGGTGATTGTCATAGCAGAACCAATAGGCTATGGCATTTATCCACTGTGACTAACTGTATCTGCCACCTCTGAGACCCCATTGATTTGAAAATGTTTCTTCAACATAATAGAAGCTTTGACTACACAGACTTAACAACATTTTACTTTAAAGGTTTGCTTTTTCTTAAAGAAAAAGTAACAAGAGAAGAATTCCAAGTTTAGTCATCTGAAAATTGCTAGAATCTCCTAGAAAGTTGTCCAGCAGCAAAGATTTTTTTTATCTTAGCACATTTTGACTATCTAACCTGCATCTTAATAAAATATTAGCAGAGATATAGAAAAAGAAACAGAAAAAAAAAAAAAAACAACAAAAAACCCAAACATTAAATTTCCTACGGAATTTCTATAATGCCAAAGAAAAAGATGTACTTATTTTCACAAAACACAGTCATTCACCTGACATTTGCAAGGAACCACTAAAGGAACATCAATTATCTCATATTTTTCATTAACTCTACACCTTTCCTGACATTTAAAATTGCTTATGTAGCCAAAAATACTCTTGTGGGTCAGGAGCCATGAACAGACTCAGAGCAGAAAGAAGGAAGAAAATGAGTTCCAGACCTTTCCACACATACCTCTACTCTGTTGGGTTTCACTTGTAATTTGGACTGTAATCAGGGTTTGAAAGCTCAGTCTTAGGCAATGACAATTAGGGGGCAAAAGTATATCCAAAAAAAGCAGACGGTATTACTGGCATATAGTAAAGTCCATGTGTAAAGTACAGGGGCAGGAGATAGTCAAGATGAAGTGGAATGTAACAGGTCAGGTCTTGCCCTGTGCAGCAGTAGATGAAGCTGGGGCAATTTTTCCCATTGCAGATGAGGGGCTCAGAGGATGATCAATACTGTTAAGTTCTTCGGCTGTTTTACTTGTCAGATACACAACTTTGAAAATGAAAGGAAACAAAACAACACTAAAGAGAACTTCTTCCCAAGGTTGTTTTTTCCATGCAAGTCCCATCTTACTGATATCCTTACTCATTCTTCCCATTTACACTTCTCACAGCAAAATGCTTCCAGAGAAGCATCCCCTTCATATAGAAATTAGAGCAATGTACCATCCCACTGGATTGCTGCAGGAAAATTCATCTGTCATGAACTTTCTTCCTGTTTGTCCTCTGAAGATCATTTAATTTTATATTCTCTCAAATGGGTGCTCTTCTAGCCAATACCACTGTGATTAAATACAGGGTTCTTAGTGTGGAGAAGTGTGATTTTTTGCCATTAATAAGGCACTATATGTGTAGTAACTGTCCTAAATCTGGAAATCAGAAGGGTTTAAATGATTTAAAAGCAGAGAGGAAGAAAAATGGTGTGGGTTTTTGGTTTTTTTTTCCTTCTTTCCCTCTGACTTCCATCAGAAATTTCCAAGCAATATATTTATACTTATTACTAACATAAATGGGAAATTTATCACATAAAAATATAGATAAAACTAGTTGAAGAAGTGCATCAACACAAGAGTTACAGAGTAAATGATGAAGAATTATTTTATGAGTGGTTGTTTGAAACAATATATTTTCTCTGACCATGAAGTGTAGAGATAAGTTTTACAAGAAAATGTAAAATACCAAAAGGATTAGCACAGTGGGACACCAGGACCCATGCTCAGGGCCCTATGTTAACAGAGATGAATAAAAATTATGCTATTAATGTAGTAAGAAATATAAATTCTGCTTACAGAGCTAGAGTTTCAGTTTGAAACTCCTGGAAAGGAAAACACAAGCTTGAGGGTGGTTAGTTCTGCCAGTGAGGACAATATATAGTATTTAAACAGCAGTAGCTGCATGTGAAAAACCAGCATCAGTAAATTTTTCCCTTTTAGATAGTAAAAATGCCTTACCACTAAAAAATGAGAAAGCTTCCTGTTGTTTAAAGTCCTGCATGAAGTAATTAATTATATTTTTCTGTTAAAGAAAATGGGGGGAAGAGAGCGGGAAAGGGTGGTGAGAAGCTGGAAAGGATGGACACAACCTGATGATCAGAAACTTTCCAGTTTGTGGAGGAGACTGTGCCTCACTATACCCTGATCATCTAAAGTTGTGCAAATAATATAAGCTTTGTCAGCCATACTTGCTATTCCCAAGAAAGAAATTTCATAGATGTCTGCAAGAGCTGGAAGGAATCAGATTCTAGATTTGACCAGCTTCAGGGCAGTAGTGGAATTCTACCCATATAGCTCAGACATTTACATAGCTAAATGTAGATCAGATTAGGTATACTTGGGTAACTGCCTGTATTAAGCTGTTGAATATGTCCAGAATGTTCTCTGAAACTGAGTTCTACTGTTGTGTTACAACCCCATGCATCCTGACGACCAAATTTTTCACTCTCCACAGTGAGGTAGTAGCATACAAATTGTTGCCTGTTGGGAATGGTCCATGGCCCATGCTAGTTCCCCAGCTGCACTTAGAAAATTTTCAGGTAGCACTGTCTGGTATAAATAAAACCCATGTCAGGGACTGTGTTAATTTAACAGTGTGGCAAGTGAAGTAACACTGTATGGGAATTTTGCTTGTTAATAGTCAATTTTCCAGTATAAAAGTAACCCCCATGTGTCTTTCCTTAAACTGTTTAGACCATTCTCAAATCATGTGATTTTTAAAGGATGAACATACAACTATAAGTTTTTACTGATGAGCTGTTCATCCATCAATTTTATATTAATTTCTGCTAGGCAATGCAACACTGTATACAGCTACATGGCAAAAGACAGGCCTACTGCTGAAACGTTCAAATAGTCCAAGTCTACTTTTAGCTAGTTAAACATCTAGCAGTTCACACAACACTTCACCTAGCTAAACTAATGCAGTAAAGCAGTAGGTGGCAATGGCAAAGTTTTAAATCCAGCTCACTAGTATAAAATTACTCCCACAGCCTTTATATATTCTGGTGACAAATTAATAAAACAGGAATCTAAATTAGTATATTATATCAAAATATAAGTTTGCAGATTTAGAATTCCACCTTTGGTGGTTGTTTCTCATGCCAGTTTCAAACTTACACAATTTACTTTAAATTAAAAGTACTACAAAAATCTAGTCAAAAAATTACTGTCATCCCATTTGAAATGCCTGTTGCTAAATCTTCCATTACATTTTTAGTTTATATAATCATCATGTAGTGACAACTGGCATGAACCCAGTGTTTTGTCTTGAATTTTATGTCATATAGAAAGAGTCATATTCATACATACTATATTATAATAACACATCTTGGTCAGAGTTATCTTAGGACAAGACAAATATGCATGTTAACTTCAGGTAAAAATCAAATAAGAGGTGTTTAAGTGACACTTGTAATTGACAGCAAACATAAATAAGTATTAAGAGCAACTCTATAGGAACTAGGAATGATCACATTTCTGTTTTTTTTCCAAAAGTGCAGAACCAATAGGAAGTACATTTCTTGAAGTTTTTGTGGACCTGCTGTCATTGACAAGACTATCACATTTAGGTGATACAGGCAGATACCAAGATAGGGAACAGGCTATGTTGGTATCCCCAGTGTTTTTCTATGACAATGACATATTACTAAACAAGCTGATGTCTTGAAATATGTTACAACCCCTCTCTGTGCCTGACTCAGCTTTCAATGTTGTCTTGTCTACACAAAAGCAAAGTAGTAACAGAACCTAAAAATGTCACCTGTCACATAATCATTATGGTTGAAAGACACCTTCAAGATCTGGTATGTTTATTTTAAGGTGATAAAAATATATTAATTTTTATTATGTTATTTTCCCTTGAGATACTAGAAAGTTTATCTTTATTTCCACTTATTCATATTTCTTCTTTTGTACCATCTGTGGCAGTCTTTATTATATATGTTATCAAAGTATTTCTTTCTTAAAAAAATGAAAGATGCATTTAAGTAATTTTAAAATAGTTCTTTGTAGCTTTAGTTTTTACTTTACCACCTGTTTTTAGTGAATTTAAAAAGAAAAAGATAATGAAATAAAATAATAATAACCCCCAATAATAATAACATAAAACTTAAAAATAAATTAAAATTAAAACAAAAAAACAAAACCACCAGAAAAAATAACATTGCCCAAGGCAGCCCAAGTATACATACTGCATTACTGCTTAGAAGCACTGTGGTGTAGCAAAATCTATAAATCATGCTCTCACAGTACTATTTTATGTCGGTGCAGGGAGTTTTATGTTATTTAATTATTTTCAAAGAACATTTCCATGTTAGGAAGAAATATATAAAACTATTTAATCAATACTGTGTTTCCCTTTGATTTTATCATAACTCCTTTGCTTTTATGAGGGTATGAAATGTTTATGGTTAAACAAAGCTTGCTGAATGTTTATATGATTTATCAGCTTTAAGCAGGTGGTTTCTTTTCAGAAGGTACACTGAAGACTTGGGCTCTGATCCAGGCCAGACCATAAGCACATGCTTAATTTTAAGCACAGAATCAATGTCCTTAAAACCATGTGCAAAAAATTTAAATACATTTTTTCTCATGTCTGGAACAAATCTTAAATTGGTAAGAGATACCCATCCTGTCATGTCTTTTTTTTTCCTTTTAATGTTGTTGGGGTTTTTTTCCCCTCATTACTTGGGAAACCAAAATAGTCTTAATTGTGATATAGTGTTAAATGGTATGGAGGAATGTAAAAGTTTTGCCAGTTTGTACTGGAAACTGAGTAGACACCTGGAAACTTTATCTTTAGTTCTCTGTACATCACCTTGTCACCATTTTTCAACAGCTAGTTCACACTGTAATTACACTGTAAGTGGAAGCCTAAGTTGCTGTCTCCCTGCTGATGAAGTAATCAACATACACCTGTTTTCTGCTGGGAAAAATGCAGCAGTTGCTGTGGAGGCTTTTTAACCTGCAAGATGGTGATAAACTAGTATGCTGTAAACATTTGAATTTGACAAACTTTCTCTTACTGTTTGCAAATTGAACATGAGCAGCAGGACACTGGCACATGCATCCCTTTCTGTGATGACAGACTATAATGTCAGTAGTAAAAAATCATAGTCATGCCCAATAAGG
>JANHFX010007948.1:29931-52253 GCA_027560015.1 Chloroceryle amazona | reverse complement strand
CACTGGCACATGCATCCCTTTCTGTGATGACAGACTATAATGTCAGTAGTAAAAAATCATAGTCATGCCCAATAAGGATAGAAAATTCTCACTTATTTTTTAATCCAGAAAACTAAAAATAGTACTTAAGTTTATATTCCTATTTCCACAGCATAAGAGCATGTGAGGTCATAAAAAAAAATAGATTTTACAAGGCCAGGCAGCTACATAAACCCATCAGAATCTGAAGTGGAACATTCTCCTCATGGTCCCCAGCCCATGCATGAAGTGTAGCACATCATGCAGACTAAGGTCTTAAGCTTTGTTTTAAAACAAGTACAAAAGAAAGAGAGAGAAAGAGGTAGCCATGCCCACAGAAAGAGAGCTGTTGACATTGTTTAGAAACATGTAAATGCAGAGAATATGTTAACTGAAATATTCCTAAATAACTCTAGAAATAAGATTCCATACATCCAAAAAAAAGGGAGATTATAGAATCATAGAAAGGTTGGCATTGGAAGAGACCTCTGGAGTCTCATCAAGTCCAACCCCCCTGCCAGAGCAGGAACACCCAGGGCACGCCACATAGGAACATATCCTGGTGGGTTTTGAAAGTCTCTAGAGAGAAGGAGACTCCACAACCTCTCTGGGCACCCTGTTCCAGTGCTCTGGCACTCTCACAGTGAAAAAGTTTTTCCTCATGTTGAGGTGGAACTTCCTGTGTTTCACCTTGCTACCATCACCTCTCGTTCTATCACAAGGCACCACTGAAAAGAGACTGGCAAAAAAAAAAAAAAAAAAAAGGTAGTAAAAGAAATTCCAATATCTGATCTATGGGAAATACCTTCTTAACAGCTTCAGCACTTGTGATGTAAGGATTGTGACACAGATGAAAGGAGGTTTTATTGCCTATAGGAACATGCTAACATCCTATCTCTGGTTGTGATGAATCTCTGATGCTTTGTGGTATCTTATCTTCCCATGCTACAAAGTGAAGATAGGTAACAAAAGGAGAAAAAAGTATTCTTGGATCAAATAGCTACTTGAAGCTTTAAAACTCTACATTAATACATTATCAGACATATTCCATCTAACACAATCAACAGAGAGAGATGACTTTTTTAACCCATATTGAGTGGGGGACACCCACAGACTCACATGCTTTAGTTTCTGACATTATCATGATCCTTTACACATCCTACAGTTGTTTATATAAGCTTATGTTCTCCATTACAAAAGAGCTTTGGTTCTTTTCCTTTGCAATCTTGTGCAAGAAGTCTTTTTTCTACATGTTTGACATCTGCCTACAACTAGAATATCTGAGTTCATAAGTGATGAGATAGTCTTTGAGATCCTAAAAGGCTGTTTTTCTGCAGGGAAAAAACAAACCACAGGAAAAAAAAAAAATGTTGCTAGTTTTATAGTGTTTTATTTTTGGTTTGTTGCATATTTTTTAAAAGAGTAGGAGAGGAGTAGCCCATGCTTTCCCATTTAAAAAAGATTTTCATTTTTGGCTTGTCATTAATCTCATGATCCATTGTAATCCCCTAGGATTAATGACCATTTTTCTTTCCCTCATGAGGAAGGGCTTGCTTTTGTTTTCCCTCTGACATTAATACATTCAAATATCATACAAATCTAAATTGTTGAAATATTTTGTTACAGACACGCCCTTAGTAAGTCAGCTGAGACCCTGTCAATCTGATCAGGGCTCTGGACATGATCTCGTGTCATTCCAACAACTCTAAACAAGCTAGCATTCAGATATTCCCTCCTTTAGCCTAAATATCGACTGTGTCCAGACAGACTTGATAACAATAATATTATGGACAATAATGTTATACACAAAAGAATTCTTAACATAATTTTAAAGCTATAAGGTCAAATGCTAAAAAAAAAAAATAGGAAATACAAAATGTAAGTTTACTAGTGCTTTTTTTTTGTCTTACATTCTAATACCATTTTTCCATGGTCTGCTGCAACTTTCAGCACACTTAATTAAATTTGGTATTATTTCACCTGCCTTGCTTATAGTATGGTCTTCTGGCTAATATGCCTCACACCATTAAAAAATGTAATGATTAAATATCTCTTTAGCTTTTCTATGGCAGTGATCACTACAGTATCTGAATGTTTCATAAATATTAATGGGACTCTTCAGAGCATCTTAGTAAGAGGAAGGGATGGCAATCTTGTTAAATAAAACTGAGGGGAATTACAAAGAAGCACAATTTGAAATCAATCTTATTAACACAGTTAACATTAATGCATTTTCTATTTTCAGAGCAATTCTTATAGACAACACTGCAGCTGTGAGCTCTCAGCAGTTGTGAAGATAACCTTCCCCAAGTTAAGCCTGCAGAAAATGAAGGAGATATCAATGACCAGTCTTTTAAAACTTTACATTCAGTGACTGCCACAGATGTTTTGTAGTAGAGGTAGGAACTGGGTTAATTCATCAGGACACTATTTATTCCTCTTAACCATCCTTTGCCTACTATTCAGTATACAATTTCTAGTTTTGCAGGAAAAAAAGGCTGATACAAGTGTCACTCTTTCATTCTCTAGGACTCATTCACCCTTACAGCTTGACATCCTCTCATTGCAGGGAGTGTGACATCATTACCATATCACATACACTCCAGTAAAGGCTCTATTCTGAACTACTAGACTGTCTTGAACTTCTGGCTACTTATCTCAGCCTCACACTGCAAGAGTAAGGTTTCTTCCTCAGTTGACACTAATATCACAGTTTGGGAATCTCCAATCCTGTTGCTTTTTCACTAAACATCTCCCTTTCAAACCTCTGCTTTCTGTTAAAGTCGCTTCCTCTCCTGTGCCATGAGAGTTGGATCTCAGCAAAGGAGAGACAGGGTGGTATCCCCAAGCATGGAGTAGCATGAAAATTCCTTTGCCTCAAGATGACATAAGTGTAGCACAGTTTTGATAGTTTAATCAGTGAAATCTTGAAAGTATTAGTGCTCGTGTGAGACCTGTATTTTTTCAAAAACTCTTTAACAGCACAAACTTCACATGAATTTCATTAGAGACAGAAAGCACAGTTCTGGTGCAAATTCCACCTTCCTTATTGAATCAAGTACAAGATTGAAAGATTTCCAGAATTTATGTTGTGAAGGTTGATATGTTCTCCAGATTTAGGGAGGAACATTTTGTCTGATTTTCTTATTAAACGAATAGCAACGAAAAATCCATCTGAACTGCTGCTGATAGCTGGGATAAACAAATTCTGTTCATAAGGTTTAGTATAACAGGATTAAAAATGACTGAAAATATAGTCAGATTAGCTTTAATGGGAGCATCTCTACTGGCTTTAACTATAATACTACTGAAGACATTAATTTTAATTCTTCTTTTTCTTAAAGTACAGATGTTGCTAATCCCATGTTGAAGATTCATAGGATCTAGAAGAAAAGACCAAGGAAAATGACATCTGTGAAGGTTCCTGAGCACAAAGTACACCTAGTCTGAAGTAATTAATCTGTCAATTAATAAATAAAAGTCCAACTTTAAAACAACTCTTGAGTGATCAAATACTCTTGTACTGTGTTTATGACAACAGATCTGTTGCCACCTAACCTGGCCAAGTTGATTAAAGCTCAGTATCATGCATATAATATGCACCAGACCTTTTTCAGAGTGCCCCTGAAAAACCATGGCTTGCATAGCTTCTTCTAGGGACTGCAACTTGAACAAGAAACATTATTTCACATTTATTTTTTACTGAGGCTCAGGAAATAGATCTGCATCTCTGGTGAAATTAGTGGTCAACAACCTATCACGATAGAAAAGTAGATACCACAGGAAATAAAGGATCAGGCAATATTTGAGATGCAGTGCTATGGTTCCTACTCAGTAACATTGGTGAATGAATGAACAGCATTCTGGATTCTGTTGCTTTGCAAGAAGGTCTGATTCTTGCTGTGTTTCATACTCCTGTCAACCTTGCAGCACTGAGGTCTTCTTGTGAATGTAGTTCTTAGTCCCTAATGTATTCACTGTCCTACAGCCTTTTTGTTCTTTCTCCCCTTAGACAGTTATCACTTGATTTTTTAAATGACATAGCAGCAGATATCACACAGGCAAATGATTTAAAAACATTCCTAAAAATGTATGTAACCTTTGACTAGAGTTAATGCATTTAAACCATTTCTATTTTTCTAATAAAAAAAAAAGGCATAAAACTAACACAATAATATTCTCCTAATATCAAAATTCCAGCTTTTCAGAAAATAAGTAACTCATCATATCCTGTGATCCTGTGATCTGCTACTTTAAAATGTAGCATCTTAATACTCATTTGCTCAGGACAACAGACCTTAAATTATTTGTGATTTAGTATTCAAAAAAGCATTTCAAGAGGTATTTTCACCATTACTAAATTACATTAGCTCTGCTATTTGACTTCTGCAATTAATAAAACCACAGGATTTAATAAAAGTCCCATGAAAAGTGTGGGATAACAGAATGGATCAATAAAAGACCTAAGATACTATATATTTTCCTAGCATTTTCCTAATTTAATGAATAATTAGCATTGCTGTTTATTATTTACCTCATATGCTACTGGTTCTAAGGACAATTTCCCACAGTCTATATTTACAGAAACTGGTATTTCATGCTGTAGATATCAAATGGTGCCATATGTGCTGCCTTTTGTAAGAGAAAGAATCATCTCTCTTTGGAAGCATTTGTTAAAATGTAAGATAAATACCATTTAATAACAAGAACAATTAAAACCAAATTTAATATTATCTTTTAATTTTATTCAGGCATCTATGTCAGCTTCATTACTATTAGACTATGTGAATGCCTACCCATTTTGCATTATCCAATTGTGTATTAATGTGTTGGATTCATTGCAATTACCTTAAAACACCTAAAACTTAAATATCTAGCCTAAGAGGGTCATCTGACCATGTAGTCGTATCTAGTCACCATCTAGTCATTAAAGCAACCCCAGAGGCTAATACATCCCACTCCGTCTGCTAGCTAAAATAGAAAGGATGAATTGTTCTCTGGGGGTTCCTGATGGTGGTAAGTTAAAACACTTGCAAACAATTTTAATTTTTATTTTTTAATTGTTTTTCCATCATACTTCAGCATCGTGGCTGCCTCAGGTGGTCAGGAAAAGCACACACACAAAATATCCTCCCCTCCCCTCTGGAGGCCGGAGCATGAAGGTCTTATTCTCCATGACACTCACTGAGAGCTTTTGAATGCCATGGTACCTCACAGACTAGTGTCATATTATGCTGCAAGCTCTACTATGCTTTTTTCTCTCTAATGTTTTGCTATTTTAAAGTATTTCATATATGTTCAATCACTTCAATGTTTTAATATGGATGTAGATAAGGGATGGTGGTGAGCTATTGATAATAGAATATAATGAGCCATCTCAACATGACATGTGATGAGACCTGGAGTCAGAGGACAGATTTATGGTACTTGATTCCACAGTGACTAGAATTAAAGCTCAGATGCTTAAAGCATGACTGTAAAGACATAGCAAGAGTCATGTTTCTGGATAGCCTGTAACTATTTGTGAAATTGTATTTCAGAATTTAAATATAATGGAATTAGGCACTGTATTTAATTTTCACCTTGTCATGATTGAAAGTAAAGCAGGGTTGCAGGGATGCAAGTCAAACATGTAGAAAGGTACAGAGAGATTTAGATACAGAGAAATCACCACTCCACAGTACTCTGAACCTGTAAGGTTTTGAGAATCAATCAATTATATTTATGAGAGGCACAGGAGAAATGATTTCTCTCATGATATCCATATCACAAGAACAAAGGAACAGATAATTTAATTAACTAGAGGCAGTATTGCAAACATGAAGAAAACAATTACTACTTGACATGAGTATTCATATATGCTACTAAAATTTCATAGGTACTGTGTATCATTAAAAAGTAAGTAGCATTATAGAATAAAATTCTTTAAGGCCTAAATTGTTAATAGACATGTCTTAAGTTAATATGCCTAAAATCCCACACTTGAAGGTAAAATTTTAAATTATAGAGTCCCTACATATTGGATTTCATAACTGTAGGTGCTGACCCTCTATACTCATGCATGCACAAACATGTTGCCATCCTATAACCACAGTTACAGATTCCTACCTCAGACAGTGATTAGCACTAGATGCATCAGAGGATGGTGTCAGAATCCCACCAAAGGAGTGGGATTTTTTTTTTTACTCTTATTATTACAAAATCAGAATCAGAATGTAGACATGACACTGTGAGAGATAATAGTGAGAATGCTGGAAAAGAAGGAAGAAGCTTGAAATGTTCCTCTACCCCATTGCCAAACTTTCTACTAATCCCCAAGTTCCTACTTGAAAAATACAACTCTTTAACCAGTTTTGAATTGAATTTTCTCAGTTTACAAATCTCTTTTCCATTTAATGTCCTTTTCTGGTAACTATTGACTTATTTTTTTTTTATTCTGGCTCTCTCACCTGCTTTTCTTTGATTTCATTAAAGGGCATAACCTGAATTGGAGAACAGCTGAGCCTCATAATGTGTCAGAGCTATTGTTCTTAGCTGAAAAGGAAGAAGAAGACGACACAGAAGAAAAAAAGCCATAGAAGATACTGTGGGGAAGTGTCTGGAAGAAGGGGACTGAAGAATGAGTAAAAGTTTACACAGAAGCATTCTCAGAGGGATTAATATCCAGAACATGAAAATCATCTATGATAATTCTGAACTTGAAAAGGTAAAGCGGGTGTCAAAGGAATTGAGATTTGTTTTTGCCATCTCTACAGCTTTGTCTTTGCTAGACAGGGACACAAGGGAGAAACAGATGTGCTTAATATTAGACATTAGAGTTATACCACAAGACTTCCGCTATACCTTTAAAAATTTAGCTTATTTCAGCAGCAAATTTAATATAGGAGCTGCAATCCTAAAAGTGGTGTTGGAGAAAGCAAAAAATGAATAACAGAAATACTTACATTATGCCTTTTTTTTTTTTGGTTGGTTGGTTAGTTTGTTTTTGTGGTTTGTTGTTTTTTTTTTTTTCATGTAGTTACAGAAGGAAAAAAATCACTGAGGGAAAGCTAATCATCATATGATGAATATTACTATTACTCTTGTTTAAAAAGCAAGCTAGCTGTTTAAGGAAGGAAAAGACTATCTAAGCATAGGAGATATTAATTTCTGAATCACTTAATTTTATAATCACCCTGGTGGGGAATGTCTGCATGGGTTCAAGCCAAGAACTGAACTCCAGAAAGAAGAATTCACAACTGTTCTCTTCAGTTTTTCCAAAATTCTGGTATAAGTTTCCTAAAAATCACTTCATTAAAATTGATTTAAAACTTCTTTATAGACCTGAGGTCAGTCTTCAGAATGAAATCTAGAAATCTGGATGAGGTAATATTACAGTTTATGCAAAGTGTTAACCCCCTCTGAATAGGATGAAAACCAAGTAGAACTGAAAAAGATTTGCCTACAATAACATCTTCAAGAAACTAAAGGATGACTTTGTAGGTTAGCAGCTAAAGAAAACAGATGGAAAGATCAGAGTTTAGTCTCTGCTTCCAGGACTATTGTTATATTTTAGGTAATAATTATCAAATATTCATAAGCAGTGAATTCTCTCTCTAGTCAGCTGCTGCAGAAGAATGAAGGAGAAGATACATGAAATGGCTTTTTAAATGAAAATACATACAAAAACTATTTTGAGAAAATTCTCAATTTTGACAGTACATGATAGTTCATTCTAGGACCAAGTGTTAGATCATGTCACTCTAAAGTTACATGTTCCAGAAAGATTCCTGCTCAGCATTTTGAAGACTGAAGTGTATTTGGTCAGAAATAAAAAACAAAACAAAACAAAACAAAAACAACAAACAAACAAAAAACAAACACCAAACACCACAAAAAAACTCTAAATGGCTTTGCTCTAAATCTGTCAGTGTGCCATTCACCTGTCTATCTATGTTCATGTGTTTGCTGGCAACTCATATTGCTAATATGTTGTCCGCCTGAATACTTAGGAACAGCACCCTGATAAGCTAAAACCATTCATTAATACACTAAAGTCTCAATATGTCAGTATATATATTAACTTTTTCTCCATTAACTGTTTATTTTAAACTAAATAGCTGCACAGTAGTATTTGTATTATTTATGTAGCAGCCCCATAAAAGAAGCAATGTCTCATGCCTCTGTATCAGATTCTGTTCTGTTAGCAAATCTAAATGATAGGTTTATGTATCCAAAATTACACCCACCTCTCTGTTTTCCTTATGTATTTGTGGTAGCTCTACCAAGTAATTTCTATCAACACCTAAAATTCTTCCTGATTCATGTGGCAAATAAGGTCCTTGTTCTTATATAGAAAGGGCCAGAAATTCTTATTCAGGACTGTCAAAGAAAGGTTTAGCTCCAGGGTACCTGGAAAATCAATTGCTGCTTAATTAGGTTTATAATTACTAGTGACTGTCTCATTATAAAAAGCAGCTGATATTGATGTGCCATTTGAACTTATCCCTGTATCATGGGCATGTAGCAGTAAACATCAGCAATATGGGCTGCACATCAGTGCTAATGTTTGCTCAGATCTACAAAGCGGAACAGGACAAGCTTTGTCTTATTCTAGGCAGTAGCATTCTGGATTTTTATTCTGGCAACGTTATACTGGATTTCCAGGAAGTTCTGATGTAGTCAAGCCAATACACAATACAGAGCTGGAGTTCCTGCAGAAGAGATAGTAAGGACTTTGGGTAATAAACAGTAATCCCATGAGGGCATACCTGACAAAGCAGCAGAGTGCCTGGCTCAGGCATCAGCTCAGTCAGACACAGAAGGAAAACATAGAATAACTAGTTAGGCTGAGCTAATAATTTTAAATCCATTTCAAAGTCATACGAGGGACACTGGTGTCCTCAAAAGGGATTCACCTCATCCAAGAGACATCTGAAACATGTGCAATTAAATGCTTCAGAAGGTGCCTACTTTCCTTCACACAGGCTGGAGCAATTAGTACAGATTCTGATGTCTTTCTTTTATGTGCCTAAAGGTGCACAAGATTAATCCCATTCTAAGTGTTTTTTTGCCTAAATTCCCAAAGCAGACTGACTGGGCATTCCTTCTTGAAGCGCGCCTAATCATTCCGACAGTTTTAAGCTGCGTATGAGTGGAGTTGACTCATGTTTTAGCTAAACTCTTAATGACTAAAACAAAGTGTGGTGCCTGTGCCAACTCACTCCCCAGCCCAAAATTTTCTCTTTGCAGGGAATTTTCCTGACTATATTGTTGTATGCTATAATGGGATGAGAAACGTATTTCAGAGGTGAATCTTGTATAATTTATGATTGGTTAAGTTGCTCTACTAAATCTCTCATATTAGAGCAATCCCACCTTGCTTCCACAGTTTAATATAATAGTCATTTGACTAGAATGTGAAAATTAATCTCAAGTTTGATGTAACGTGCAAATCCAGGGAGAAGGAGTTGTCAAATGTGGATTCCAATGCTCATTACATTTAACACTTATATAGTGTATAGAGGGGGGAAAAAAGCATAATGGTTTGAGTAGAAGCAGGTAGGCCAGATTGACACATAGGGGAAATTTGCTTTTCTCCGACCATTCAAAAAGAGGAAAATTAATAATATGGAACCTGAGTGGAAGTAGAATACATAGGCTAAACAGAGATGTGTGGGTAGAAGTAAACACATCTTACTTTACCGTGAGATGACTGAACCTTGTGTAATTTCCATCTGGTTTTGGCCAGCTCATAGTCATCATTCCTGAAAGAGAAAATTTATAATCAATCAGAAAAATTGTTTTTAATTACTGCTACACACAGTCTTGAGCTTCAGGCTAACATTTGCTGTGTAATATTTAATTTATTTTTTTTTATCTGCAGTTTCTTATCAGTCCATCAAGCAAGGGTGTCCCAAACAATCGGTTTTCTTGCTTAAAATGTTGCTCAATAAAGTTGTCACAGTAAGGGGGCAAGGATCTGATTCAACAAATGTACTCTCTGTAAAAATGCATTACAGTTATGCACATGAGTCAAAAGCTATCTGGAGTTGCATAGACCTCTTTAGGGCAGCCTGACACACTTTATGATATTCTTACATGCAAGGTTCCAAAAGTTAGCAGAAGATGATAGAAAATGTAACCTGGTATCTCCTTTCTTTGGGGGGAATACATTTCAAACATGGGGAAAAACAAGGGTTAAGTAAGAAAGGTATTTTATAAAGTGGATTATTTTGAACCCCAGATTCTTTTGGACATTTATGTCCAAAGAGTCGATGTGGCAGCAGCTTTGTCATTTGTTCCTGTTTGAAGTATTATCATTTCTGAGATTCTTGTCCCAACTTGAATATATGAAACAAAAAAAGTCATTGGTTTAACATGAAGCTGCATGACACTGACTTACTTCAAGATCAGTTTTACACTGGAAGTGAGTGAAGAAGAGTTTGTGAAAAAGATATTGTCATATTTGATTGTTTTTAAAACTCTTAAGTATTTTTGACATTGTGAATTTACATGAGGAAATAGGTAGAAATTAAATATTACTGGATTATTAACCTTATAAGCACCAAAAATTAAAGCCACTATATACTTTCTTTTCAAAACAAATATCAATCATTGAGAGTACATGCATTTGTTTTTATTTGAATCATATCACCATAAACTCTGCAAACATTTAAAAATAAAAAGTATTTTAAAATACCAAATAGCACCTAAGAAAACCAGGAATATTTGAATAAAATCCATCACATTTGATTATTTTATTTTTTTTTTTTTTGGTATGAAAATCTATAATCCTCACCAAAAAAATTAAAAGAAAAAGAAGGGAAAAAAAATAAAAATAAAAAGTCCTTCAAGTAGCTTTTAGATGTACAGATCTATTGCTTCATTTTAGGTGAAGAATACATTTTTTTGTACATTTTCAAACATTTTAATTTCTTTGATTTCTCGAACAAATATAGCAGTAACTTAGATTAGCATTTAGATGCATCTGTAAGCATTCTTCAAGCCTACCAGAGTGTTCTACTGAATACTTGTGCTGCCAGTTCTGTAGTCTGGGAGTTTTTTAATGTGTGTATAGAGAAACAATAGACTCAGGTAGGCTAGACGTAACCAGGGTAGTATAAAGTCTTTTAGCTTCCTCCATAAAGCTCTATGGATATAGACACATACAGATTTATGCTTAGAAAATCAACTACATTTTAAAGAATAACAGTTTAATAAAATTAGTTTAGGGTTCTCCTTGCCTAAGGGGTATCCTGGAAGAGGAAGGAAAAGAAACACATTCGAGGAAACAGGGAAACACAGAAATAAATTATTAAAAGGACGCAGTCAAAGACCTTTCCTCCTTTTTAAGACAGAGAAGGTTTATGAAGAAAGTACAATTAGGATATCTGAAAGCTGCATTAGAAGTCTACTTCACTGAATTAGACAAAATTACCAAAATTGTGAGGTTAAAGCATTGCTATTTAGATTTTTTTTGGCATTTCTTTCATCATAACCCAACAGTGTGATGTTTCTTGCTTTCCTCCTGGAAACTGCACATGGCTTTTTCTTTGCCTGGTTCCTTGCCTTTTTTAAACTAAACTAAACAAATTGACTTCTTGTAGGTTTCTGTTTGCCCCATTTTGAGAAGGAAGTGCTGGCTATCTCATGTAGAAGAGGAATGATGAAAGAGATAGCAAATCATTGTCTTCTGACAATATCAAAAATAAAATTTGTGGATTTTAGTATCTATAAATTGATGCACACATAGATGTACAATTACAAATGCACTGGTACATGAATCAGGTCCCAGGGACTGCTTTAGTTCTTTTAATTCACATTTAGTAATTCTCAGAAACTACTTGAGAGCAAGGTATCTCTCTCTTTCAAAAAAAAATAAGGCTTATTGAATTTGAATATAGCCTTAAAGAAATACCCCCACAAATGCTCTTTATAATATTGCTTTTAAGATAAAAGAATATGTTTCTTTGCACTGGAAACAGCTGTCTTCACCATATACTGTATAATTTTAAATGATAAAGCCCTTTTACTAGCTCTTGAGTTTAGAGGTGTAATTTGAATACCCAGGAAATCAATATGTGCTTTGCTACATGATTACAACCAAATAATTGAAATATCAGAAGGGCAGTGAGCCATAGAGCCTTTATACTAAGGAAATCAGACATTCTAATGACAATGCTTTCAGTACAAACGCAGTTCTTAATGTAATTGTGTTCAACTTTTGAAAGTACTGGTTTTAGCACTCTGCAGAGAATATAGCTGTGTAGAAATGATCACCTCAAAACATCAGTGGCATTTTTGTGTCATCAGTTTTTGAACAGAACTCCTCATTGTTCCCTACAGTATTGCTGCAGAGAAGCCACAGAAACTCCACTCAGGGAGGAATATTATGCAAATCCAAGCCAAAATGACAAGATTGATTTTGGACAAGTCTGAAGGCTGGAAACAAGCTGATACTTCTTGCAAGCTAGGAAAAGTGCTTTATGAACCCTGGTTCCTCTGAAAAACTAAAAAGAAAGGATCTGTGTAAGGGAAATACTTCATTCATGTTTTCTCTTCTAAAGAAAAAAGGATTCTCCCTTATGATGTAAAATCAGGAGAATCTGTAGGTGAAGAACAAGTCAAGGTTAATATAAATTATGTATCTGCTACTCAGTTGCAAAGCAGAGCAAAGGAAAAAAACCCGCTTTCTTATCAAAGAATGACTGCCATATTATTTCAAAGGTATTCACTGTGATTGTAAGATAATAGTTTTAAATCTAGAGTAAGCACAAAGGTTGAGCAGCGTACTTAATGAAGCACTAGCCTTTCATCCCTAGCTGTATAATTTAAATCCATCTTTCAGTCCTAAGTAAAATGAGTGGCCTCATTTTTGTCCCTCATGGACAGTAATGTCCATTATGTAACTACTGCATGTAATTCGACACAATTTAGTACAACCAACAGTTTTGTCAGTAGAACACCAAGCTTCAGATACCACAAATGCTGAAATATATTTTTTCCCATGCAAGTAACTGTCAAAAGCATGGCTTTATTTTTACTGAGTCATCTGTAAAAATCCCTACTTTTTTCTGTGTGCTGCAAGCCTCATTCCAGGTGTGATTCCTTATCTCCAACTTCTATATCATTCCCTTTAAGATCCAGATTTTAACAATGAACTTTGTGTTACATCTATTTATTTTTTATTTTTATTTTTTTTATTAAATTTCCACAGGACTTCACTTTTACATCTGGAACTCCGGTCATGTACATCAGTATCTGTGTGAGTGGAGATCTAAAGTAAGGCCATGCTGGTTTAATATGAAATCTTACAGAAGGTTTTAGAGATGGTTCTTCCATTACCTAATCTGGAAAATTGCTTGCATCTGTTATGAATTACAATAAGATATTTTTGTGTATTCATAACTTACAAGGATGAATTTGAGACTACTTGTAGATCTTAATCTAATACTATATTTTTAATACCTGTTGTAAATACTACATGTGTGGCTTTCCAATGAAAGTGACCCAGCAAACACTGAGACCTCATAACCAAATCTATCAGATTTGGGAGATCTGCGCTGTGAAGTCATCTAGTGACATAGTGAGTTATATCTAGTATTCAATATTTCATGTCATGTAAAGAACTTATAAAGTTGATTTTATGTAGGAAATGGTAATTGAATGTCAATGTATGTAGTGAACATAGGGCTTCAGTTCATATCAGGGGCTTTTTACAGTTTACATTTGTGTATAATTATAAGGTCCAAATTTCAGTTATATTCAGCACCATGGCTTGGATTAGTGAAGGTAATATACATAATATTGCTTTGAGAACCTCAGTTTCTTAATTTATTCACACATGTATATTTGCAGAGATGAATTGCTGCTATCTTAATCTCACAATTTAATTGGAAATTTTCTATTTAGTGACTGCACCAAAGGTTCCTTCTGCATGTTTGCAGATTGCACTTTCTTTTTAGCTTGCCGATCACTACTGGATGCTTTAGTTCCCTTCTGAGTAGTGAAAGATAAAGTCCTATGTTTGTGAAACCTTTACTAAGAAAAGCGGCCCCAGTGAATTAAATCCTACCTCAGCAAAAGAAGCTACAAAAGCATTGAGCTTGACGCTGATCAGTAACAAACTGGTTTAAAAAAGTAGTTTTATAAAAATTAATTTATAGTAATTAATTCTATAGGTTAGCCAAATCTGACTAATTTTAATAAGCATTGTACTACTATAGTCACTAGAATATTCAGGGTTGGTTTTTTTTTTCATTTATTTTGAACATCATCTTTACCCTGTTTCTGTGACACAACACTAAAAAAAGTACCAGATAAATCCTAAATGGGTCACTCTTTTTAGATTTGAAGGCACAACCAAAAGACAGTTTTAGAAGACTCATGATAGATAATTTAGTATTGAAAATAAGATAGTGCTTTTATCCATGCTCATATACTATAGAGTACAATTACATGATTTATAATTAAACAGTCTCATTAGTGTAAGTCATTATAGTACAAAAGGCAAAATATTACTCTCTTCATGTCTCAAAATTATACACTATCTACCTCTGTTTACTTGTAAACTCTACATTTTCAGTTAGCCAAGATTTCAGGCCTTTTTATGTCTTCAGTCCACTTTACTTGCAGCTATTTTCAAGCAGACAATGAATTCAGAATGGTGGAAAAAAGCCAAAACATTATCCACTCTTAACAACATGATAACCCAGATCATTGTTGTAGTGCATCAAAACACAATCTTTTAAAAAAATAACAACATAAAAAGCATGTTTTGTCTGAGAGTGATAGTTTCCTGCACTCAGCCCTATTCTGACAATATAGAAATGTTTACAATTACCTAGAAGCTGATTACTTCTCTGAAAAATAGACTTTTGCATTTAGAATAATATTTTCATTCACTTCTGTGCACAAAAGTTTTCCTTTACAAAAATAATACAAAATCCCATTACTCAATAGTACTTGAATAATAGCAATGTGTGAGCTGTTTTTTCTGGGGGTGGGTTGGAGGCACAAAAGGAAAAAAAACAAAGAACCCAAGAACTGGATTATGACTTGACATGGTACTTAAATTCACCCTTCTAATAAGCCTAAAATATCACATGAAGGAGAATTTCAAAGACTGCCTTTTTACAAAGTCTGTACAGAAGCGTCTTTTTCTCATTCTCAGAAGCTTTCACAGGCAGAAAGGCCAAGACACGAACACTCTCTTGTCTGCAGAATTCCCATCAAACACTGCATTTAAGAACAGATATTAGTATTCCATATTTTATGTGAGAGATTTAGATAGTTACTGGTTTAGGTTTCATTTAATTATTAAAGAATTTATTCAGAGTATTTATTATGAAATCCTTTTGACAGAAGGAAAACCCATTTAAATATACTTTTTATCAGTTTAATATTTGTGTGCTGTGAAAAATGACTACACTTCATTGTTAATTACTATACAGTCATGCTTTTTTCATAAAGCGATACTGATTTGTTAACTTCAAGGAAGAGGCTGTGTAGTTGACACCAGTTGTAACCTATCAGCCTGGAGTATACTGATCTGTAAAGACATTATCAAAGATAAATCTATATGATACTATTAAATTAAAACCAACATCTACCTTGTCATCATCATCATGAAGGGAAAACAGAAAAGGCCACGAAAGCAAATATTAGCAAGTGTGACAAAGATTTAATCAGGGTAATTTTTCAAGAATGTTAGCCTACTGGGCTGTGGCTTTTACATGTCCCTGATTTTTCAAATATTTAAAGTCAGTGTTGCTCATTTCCTATTGATAAGGCTTTTCTGCAATAAATGAGCAGTAAATTCAGCAATGTCCTCATACAGCTTTTTTCCATTTTTTCCCTCACATGAAGGGAGAAGGGCAGAGTTCCCAAACTCATTGAAGCAGAAGCCATTTTTTGTTCTTATCAAGGAGGAGCTGTTGCAGGTGTGGAGCTCAGAGCTGTAATCCCACCACATTTTAATGCTAAACTTCATTGAAAATGGAGTAGATCTTGGAATTCTGGACCTTTATTTCTCTTTAGATGCAGTTCTTGTATCTGTTGAATTTAAAGATATATATATATCTTTGAGGGTGCTTATGTAATTGTAACACTGAGTATGACTTTAGTAAACATGGTATGATAACATTTTGTTGATTAGGTCCTCCTCCATTGAATTAGAAGGAGATGTGAAGACGTATTCTAGCAAGATGCATCATGTTGAAATGGTCAGGATTCTTTAGTTGTGTTTACTAAATAATTTTTAAGTTTCAGGAGGTTAAGGTTTATCTACTTTTTGTTGATATAAGAATGCAAATTTTATCTGATAGTTTTACTGTAAGTATTTCAAACCTTTATAAACAGTTATATTTATAGTTGTAGCTACATATATATGTAATAAACTGTAAGTATGGCTATAATTTTGTATTTATTGCCTATGCCCAGGCTTCTCTACATGGGAAAAAAGTAGGAGGGGGGTGGGGAGAGAGACAGAGAGAGACTGCACTTGTGAGATAAATTTTGTTTTTCTGGCCATGGATGTTAAAACATAAACCAAGGAATAATAATTTGGATAAATGCAAACAATTCATTTGATGATGTTGAAACTTGCTTGGATTTTAACTTTTAAAAACATAGTCTCACTCAGGCACAATATAATATCTAAATTAAAGCCAAAAATAATAGATTCAAAATTTCACAGGATTTTAGATGCAGAAGGAGTATGATCAGAAGAAGTTCCAGTCAGAAGTCCCACAACTGAATAGGTTTTGCAATAATTTTTGAATCTTCTTTAGAAGAATGTTTAGCAGAATTGTTTATCAACATGCCATCAAAAGGAGTACTAGTATCTGCAATCAAGAATCCACAAACAACCTCACATTCAGGAATGGACATGTAAATCAGAAAATTGTCTTGGCCAGATAAAATCTCAAGGATATGAAAAATTTCAATGCTATCTTGTTTTTCAGAATATATATATAAAAAAGAAAAAGGCGTTTTCTTTTTATGTTTTACTGAATAAAATTAAAAACTCTGATATCAGTAATAAAATATATACATTTTAAGAAAGAAGCAAGTTTGCTTCTTATGTCTTTTAAATATTTAAGTCAATAGTTTTCACCGTAATTTTCTTAAGGAAGCAAAACATTCCTAGATTTTAATATTACATTTTGTTATTTATGTAGAATTTAATTTAATCTGAATCCAGCATTTGGAACAATTTTTATTTAAAATAACATTTTCATCCATATGTGACAAAAACCATTAGCTCTGCTGGAAATATTTGTAGATACTTTTGGATGCATGTAGCTGTAAAAATTAAAAGTTATATTTTTATTTCAATAAAAAAATAGAATATCTCATATCTTTAATTGGCCCTTCCCTTCCCTCCCCTTCCTCCTCCTTTCCCCTTTCCTTTTTTCTCCAAATTTTAGGTCCACATAAGTACTGGACAGAGCTTTCACTTTATTTTTTAAAATGTATTTCTCACTGCTTGTTAATAAAATGTCATCACTAGTGTTTCATTTAATAGTATTAGATTTACAACCTACCAAAAAAAAAGACTTTTTCTTTGTTTTACTAAATTACCTGTGCATTGCTTCTATGTATACTGTAATTTTGATGTATACATCTTTTCTTAGCAATTTTCATCAAATAATGTCCCCAGACATACTGCAAGCTGAGTCTTTATGTTAAATCTCGGACCTGCATGCCTTGTTTTGTTGTATGTTATTTTATTCAAAGTCATTTAATATCAAAGCATAACTTCAGTTGTCTGTGAAGTGCAGAGTGAATGCTTCCATAAGTCACAGATGATTTTGCCACACATAGCAGTTAGAATAGATTGACAGCTAAGTTGGTGTATGTTCAGGTGCTACTTCAGTGACCATAAAGAGAATCAAATATGTCACAAGAAAAGGTGATAAACAAATGCATTACTTAATACAAATTCTCAATATGAAACTCTCCAGTAAAAAAGTTACACATGCAGAAGGCCTATCTAAAGCATGCAAGTGGACTGACCAGAGGAATCCTACTTGAATGGTCCCTGGGAGACTCTGGGGATTAAGTCCTCTCTTTCATTTGGATAAGGTCTGGCAAAGAAGCTGACTCCAGTGGAGAATGTCAAACCTGTTGGAGGTTACTTTGTGTTGCAAAGCAGCTGCATAAAGGGAGAGTTAATTCTCAGCTCCCCAGAAGTCATCTCTACTTAGTTTCAGGAACATGAGCTTCATGTGGCCAAAGGATAAAGTTGAGACATTTCCCAGATGAAAAGTAATGTGTCAATAAAACTGAAAAAGAGTGAAAAAAGCTCAGAGACTTTAAGAGAGGATCTTTTAGAACTATTTCTGTAAAGTCCATAGAGTCTCCATTTAGGAACTTGTATCAGAAGACTTCAGTGAAATGCACAAACTGTGTTGTTTTTGTTTGGTTTTTTAAAGCAATTAAATAAGTTCAACTTTTTTTCAATGTAATTTGGCATACTATAGTGCCTGAGAATCTGTAATGAAGCAAAAATTGATCAATAGTTAGAGCAATGCTGAGTCTCATAGCTGTGTCTTGAGATGTAAATCAGTCTCCATATAAGATGAAGAGCTGTCAAGACAATTCTCATCTTTAGCAGCGGAATAAATATATAAATAAGATAAAAACATTAAAAAAAATAAATCTGTACAACAACCATGCAATTGATTATTAAAGTACTATATTGAACATAGAATTTGGAAAATTGAAAAGTTAACTGGATCTCATAAGCTGCCATAGAAATGACTTTAAATCACATGGCTGCCTGCAAGATTGGTAGAAGATACTTCTTTGTGTTCAGTTAAAATAATATATGTGTGTGTATAAATATATATATTATTTCTGAAGTGACAAACATCTGAAACTGATAGCATGAGTTAATTATATTGATTCTGAAGAACCCATAGAAGGCAAAAGTGGACAAATTGTGGAATGTGAGGAACACAGAAAGCAACTGGCCGGATGGATAGGAAGGAGGTAATAGATGTGATATTTCTTTAATTTAGGAGTATTTCCTAGACATTCATTCTCAGAAGCTGATGCAGACTAAATTACTGTAAAGTAGGTTATGATACTAAATACTATTTCTTGATATTTTTATATATCACTAAGGTGATAGAAGAAGAAAAAGATGCTGGTTCATATTCTGCAAGTCTGGACAATGTCTTTTATGTGGTACATAAAAAGTAGCTGTGGCTCAAACTTCATGTCTGTGTTCTTTCTTAGGTTCCTAAGATGCAATTCTGAACTACGTGTGAACAAATCATGACAAGTTTCCTTTACAATTATGGAGAAAAATTTATATTTCTGAAATATAGTTCATCTTATGACAATAGTTGTGACATGAATTGTACTCTAAACATGCCTGTTTTTTTGCATTGGTTCTAAAGAGAATGAACAGTAACTAACTCACAGGAAGACAACAAAAGGAGGTTAATTAAGCCCCTCTACAATAAATGTATAATGGTTAAAAGAGAGATTAAACTAGAAAGCATATTAAAAAAAAAAAATTCAAAACATAAAAGCTTACAACCTTTGTTCTCCATTGTACAGTGCACCAGATCTGCTGAGAACTACTGCAGTTGTGACAATGCATTCATATTTATGATGCTAGATTTGAAAATCTAGGGTTCATTTGATTTAAAATTTGGTTTGTGATATAAGAAATCAAATACCCAGAACACATTGCACAGATGATTGATAGATGACAGCAAAGCTGAATTTCATAGCTAGGAGACAACTAAGGGGAAAAAGTATCTCAGGATGATTGGACTATTCATTCATCCTAATGGGGAAAAAAAGTCTTTTCCTGAGGCAATGGTCATGGTAATTTTCAGTGTTCATGAGAACATGACAATGACTGCACTACAGTAGTCACAGCATTCAGTTTATATGATCATAAAAAGTCACCATGGAAGAAAATGCTTCGAAAGATGTTCTAAGAGCTTGTCAATACAAGACAGAATCTCTACTTCCAAGGTACCAACAGCTTCAAGAGGAATAAACAAAACTTAAGCTAGAGTAGTAACAAACTTATTTCCTTTTGTGTCAGATATGGTATTTTATTAGTACCTATGCAGAGTACAGAAAGAAGAACAATTGGGTCATAAACACTTTGGTTCAGTTTTCTCTTGCAAAACCCCATGTCAAATGATAGTGTCTGATACTTTTATGCAGAATAGTCAAACATTTCTAAGAAGACAAACATGCAATGCAATATTGTAATCAAGAGGTGCAGAATCAGTCACAGAAATCGACAAATGCTATCTGTTGTGTGACTGTGTGTTTGGTTATGCTCTGGGCTAGGAAAACATCATCTCTCCAAGAGAAGTACTATTTTTCTTTTCTACCCCCAGGTAGGAGAGACTATCAAGGACTACATCAAGAGACCAGGTGTCTGGTACAGAAGGGACAAAAAGAGACATTATCTGGGTCTCATCTGTTTCTTCCAGAAACCACGCTAATATTTTAGGCTACTGCCATAAAACACAAATGTGTAGAAGCAGTAGTACCACTCAGGTACTAGGGTATAAATCAACAAAATTTATCTCCAAACCCAAGGAATCTTTTGAAGCACAGGATATTAAATTCAATAAAGGCAAATGCAAAGTACACTTAACTTGCTAGTACATATATAAAGCGGGGAGTAGCTGGACAGGCCAAAGGATTACAGATCACCTGGGGTTAAATTGCAATGCAAACTGCATAGAAGTCAGCAACATGATCCCACTTAAGATAAGGTAAATGCTGTTCTGAAATGGATTAAGATTGCACTTCATATTTAGAAAGATCCTGCTTTAACCTGGCAATAGTTCAACCATGAGTTATATACTCATCATGTCCAGATCTAGGGAATCTTACTATAGAGGGACATAGCTCATCCAGATGATCTTGAATGCTTTTCTACCTGCAACATAGACTATGGGCAATTTTGAAAATTGCTAGTGGAGGCATAGGATTGTTCTTAGCTTGTTGAAGAAGCACTCATCCTTCAAGTGTGCATACCGTAAAGTTCTACATGTTGAATGCTTGGTGCAGAATATGCATCTCAGCTGAATGCCATGAGCAGTGACAGCCACCCACAGAGAGCAGCCCCCCACCATGCAGCCCCTCCCCATGCTGCTTGTACTTCAGGTGTCATTGATTATACTCTGGGTAGAGCAAAGGAGAAGCAGCCATAGAGTCATTTTTCTTCATGAGTCCGAAGCTCCCTTGAGCTGTTGCCTCATAAGGAGGACGGTCCCTGCTATCTATGGACTGAACTGTTCCCCTGATGACATCCACATAATGTTTGGTTGATGACTTCAGTTATACCAAAGATGAACTTCTGTGTTGTTTTTTGTAGTTTCTCAAGTGAGTCTGTAAGATTTTTCTTTCTCATTGTTATTATCCCATGTAATTATTTCTTGTGTTTTGTTTGTTTTTTGATTGAGAACCTTTGAGGTTTTGTTACATTACTCCCTAAAATATTTATTAATAATGAGTCAGAAATGCCAGTCAGTCTTCAAAAAACCCCAAGGAGAGCTACTGATATAAGTGAATTTTTAAAGCACAGCTCACATGCGTGATAATTTACTGCAGAAAAGAAAAAAAAAAAAAAAGCTGTGTTTTATATCAATTAAGCTTATCGGTCAAGATGTGGTATGCAAGATAAACACACCTTCATGCTATTTTGGCACAAAGCAATAATTCATTGATTGTGTTAATTATTAGTATGCTGCACAACATCTCTCTTGGTCAGATAACCAACTATGCAATGCAAAATCTCCTCTAGTGTTCCAGTTAAGGTAATAGGTTGAAGCTACTCTTGGGATAATATTTCATAGTTGTAAAACTGGTGAAATTTTTGAAGGCAAAGTTTGAAACCTCATGTAGATCCTTCTAGGGAAGATAGTGCAGTTGTAGCTCTTCACAGAGCTTGAGCTCATCTTTGGCTTCCTGGTGATGCAAACTGCTTGAATAAGGGTAGAACAGAAAAGGGAGTCAAAATGTACAAAATGTCTGATTCCACTTTGTTTCAATTTGTTTTGATTCTAAAGCAGAACGGTCAGAAACAGATTATCCCATTCTCTGTCCTATGTCCAGACAGTACAGCACTGTAAATATACTTGCGTGAGCTCTGTTAAAAACACCAGTGGTTTTAGCATTTGCGACCTTTTTTGTTCTTGATTAAAAATATTACACTTTTTGAATAGAGTTGTTCTTTACAATATTTATCTTCCTCCCTCCCTTTCCCTTTCCCTTTCCCTTTCCCTTTCCCTTTCCCTTTCCCTTTCCCTTTCCCTTTCCCTTTCCCTCTTTTC
>JANHFX010007948.1:0-29831 GCA_027560015.1 Chloroceryle amazona | reverse complement strand
TCCCTTTCCCTTTCCCTTTCCCTTTCCCTTTCCCTTTCCCTTTCCCTTTCCCTTTCCCTTTCCCTTTCCCTCTTTTCCTTTTCCTTTCTTCTTTCCTTTCCTCCTCCTCCCTTGCTCCCCTTTACTGTTTGGTTGCTTTGTTGTTTCATACCCCACTGTCTCTTTAAAGTGAACTGTGTCAGTGATCAGCTGCCAGAATAAAATATATGTTCATTTTGCTCTTATGGTAATTACTAAATTCAGTGCAACAGCATTAATGGAAAACATATGTGTAAATCTGCTGTGTACACAGCAAACACTCTTATGTAAAACACATTCTGCATGAGTATCTTGAATTATTCAGAGCAGAAACCTACAAAAAAATAGCTTTTACATTGAGCAAAGAGAATAAAGAAGAAAAAAAAAGAAACAAAGAAAACAAGATGAAAAGTCATTGAAAAACACAGTGGTTTAAGGGCCAGATTTAACAAGTCTGATTAGATCTGAAGTTCTCTTATCTGTTTGTTTTCTCCTCTCTTGATGAATGCTGTCCATTGAACATTGTTTATCTTGGTTGAAGAAAATCTTAGATATTTTGTCACAAAGAGATCTATTTCAAGGAGCTTGGAAGTTCTCATTTTCTCTCTAGACCAGATGTCTTAGTACAAATCTTGCCTTATAATCTCACTTATGACCTACAACAGTGTTCCTACTATGTAAACGTTGATTGCACATCAAAATTCCTATTCTGATATTCATTCTGATATACCTTCTTTTTTTTATTTTATTTTTTTTTCACACAGCTATTTTGCTAAATCAGGCTGTGAAATAATTTGTGCAGAAAAGGACTTCTTAAACAATTGAAATTTGTTGGTTTTGATCTTATCCAGCAAACTTAAAAATAGCTAGAGCTATATGAATCCAGGAGAGTCTGACTTTTTAAATGTTACACCAAAAAGGTAAAGATTTTAACCTTTCTCATAAATTTGATATGCTATATATTTCCTGCCCGTGGCAGGGCAGCTAGAGCTAGATGATCTTTAAGGTCCCTTCCAACCTGAACCATTCTATGATTTTATGAAATATGGAAATATATGCACTTTCCTTAATGAAATAAAAGTCAAATTTCTTTTCAAGTTGAAAATAGTTACTATTTTCAAAAGAGGAGGGTAAAAATTGTCTATCCAATCTCAAAACCTAAACAAGAAACTGGGTAAATAATAAATTAACTAATAATAATAATTCTAAATTAATATAATATTAAAAATAATATTTAAAGCCAAATTTTATTACTTACTTTTTTTCCCCTTGTAAGATCATTGTTCTTTATTCAGAGAGGGTTTGTTAGTGTCATCTTGATTTCTGTCTTCTGTAGAATACTGAAAAAAGTTGGACTGTATTCTCATCTCAGAAAGTTTTATTTATAAAAGAGTTTTTTAATATAGGAATTTCACATATGTAGTTCCCTATAACATCTGGGAAAGAAATATAGTTCATATATCCCATTGGAGCAAAATGAGAATGCATTGCATCACAACAACTGATAATTAAGTCAACCCTGTATACTCTTCTTCAATAGAACATGTTGGATAAGAAGAAAACAAAACCTAACTACAAGAAGTTGGTGGCTTATTTTTACACCAGTTTTTTACAGATGGTCATTTACTGAAAAAGAAAGCTATTGCTGCTAGAGTGTAGATACAGTCTACACTCTGTGTTTAGCTTGGTGTCTCTTACATTCATAAGTGTCATAGACAAAATTAGTCTCTAACAAGCGTAATTGCCAAATGTTCACATTAAATCTGAAGCTTTAATGAAAGTTTATCAGTTTGAAAGTGCTCTTCTTGCATGGTCTTGTAATGGTAATTATATTTCTCTTCCAAGTCAGACAATGGAAAGGAAAAAGAACAAAGCAGTTTCCAGGGGAAAAGACTTCAGATTCTCCCACAAAGGAATCATTACTTACATTAGAACTATATACACCATGCACAAAATACTAATACTGTTGATCTTCCCTAAATTTTCAAACTGAATTTTTAAGCTTTCCTCAGAGATCCAAGAAATATCTGTGTGGAACCAAATCCTGTTAGACAGTGCTGAGAAAAAAGATGCACTCAGTGCATAAGTAGGAAAACCTACTTATCTCAATAAATTTATCACTTGAGGGGAAAAAAACTGCACCTCTGCTTTTGACATATTCTATAGATGTTTTAAATGCACATGGATTGACTCTGGTGTACAAGAACATACATGTGCCTGTCAGGACAAAGTGCAAACACACACATTCCTTGTGTTCCATGTCCTAGTCTCACTGGAAGAAAACCCAGCACATGAGCAAATCCAAACAGATGAACACACATGGAGGCACAATTACTTCCAACAGATCCCTTCATATGGTCTAATAATTTCTCTACCAAAAAAACCCAAGCAAACAAACAAACAAAAAAATCAATTTATATTTCATTATTGCTTTTTATTTTTTTCTTTATGTTTTTTCCTTTTCTCAGTTGCCAGTATCAGTGAAATCAAGAATTGATATTTAAAGCTTTTGCTTCTAAGGTTGAAGAAGATATCTGCCATTAAATGTTAAACTATACAAAAGTGCAATAAAATAGGTGTAATGGAGCAGGGATTGTCTGTGTGTCAGATAGATTTTGCTAGGGTTCTAGATACATGACAACGATAAAAACTGCCTCAGGTAACAGGGTTGTGTACAGTAGCAGCTTGGACAATATTGGGTCATTTTGGCCAAAGAGTCAAAGATCACCAGATGTCACTTACTGTAATGATAGAGGAATAGAGTCTGAGGGACCAAGAATTTCCATCCTTCCAGAATGGAGTGGTAGAAGAAATGTTTGAACAGCAAAACCAGAAATATAAGGAAAAATTAACCCAGAGGACAATAGCAGTTAATGAGAGAGAGGTCCAAGAAGAATATCCAGGAGAAGTGCTAATAGTATGTAGTAAAGAACATGTTCTGGACTAACTCCAATAACGGGTTTCAGTGAAGAAAAATCAATGGACCAGAATCTATTACTGGTACAGAAACTGCTGGTAGAAGGCGCACAAAAAAGTAATAATAATCACAAAGCTAGTTTGGCCAGAGAGCTGATACCACGGAGAGGAGATTCCTGGTCTCTTCACTCTGCTATAAGTAAAAAACTCGGAAAAAAAACCAGATCAGTGGGCCTTCAATGGAAAATGCAGAAGCTTATGGAGTCACTTCTGAGACAGGAAGAGCTTCCTCTGGGAAGGTGAGATAAAAGTCAGTGTGGAAATATTTTGAAGTTGACTAAATATTAGCAATGTATCCCAAGAGAAACAACACTGAGGGATACAGGAGAATGAGGGAAGCAGCATTGATTAAGTTATAATACGGCAAGTAGTAGTGACAGCTTGCAGCATACTGCAAATTTTTGTTCCCAGGTAAACCCATGAAATACAATTTGCTCTTGTAATCAGACATGCGACAGCAGGAATAACCCACAAAGTTAATAATGGACTTAATTTCATTTAGTATATAATGGGAAACATTAATTATGATAAGCATCCCTGGTCTGCACTTCTCCTCTCACCTTGTCCATTTATGCCAACTCTTATGTGTATGCAAAAAGATGGGTTTCATAGAGACCTGCTTGCTGCCTTAGTGCAATCCATTCCTGCCTGGCATTTTATCAAACTGGTAAGTTTATAAAGCAAAGACATTTGCCTGCACCTCAGGGAGGGTAAAATTACTCTGACACGCACAGTTCTCTTCATAAAATATGTAAGCTATTATACAATAATAAAATATTGTTTTTACAAATGGAAATGATTATTTAAGTATGCGACACGGTTAAAAATTCCTTTTATGGAGAAAAGCTATTACAATAAAATGTTCTGCTGTAACTCACTGTTTTCAGAAACTAGTCAGATAGTCCAGGAATGAACAAATAAACAAATTTCTGAAAATCAAACTCTTTTCTCAAGCACTTGGGAAAAAAATAATAAAAAAATTCATCAAACAGATTGTTTGTAATAAATAATTGATGACATTTCTATTCACAAAAGATGATAATCCATTAATTAAAGCTTGATTAATTTCTTATTATTTTATCAAAATTCAGAATGTAATGCTGAAAAGGCAGTTTGGTGCTTCCAATATTTGAATAACACTTTTATTGCATTTTAACTTGTTGAAACATTTAGAAAATAATAATATTACAGAAGTGACAAAAAAATAAAGAATTATCAGAAGATACAAATCACCTTGCAGAAACTGAATTAACCAAGGTATAATAGTTTCTGTGGTTAATATATTTTCTTCCTAAACCTTGCCACATTATTTTCAGATTTAAGTTTTTTTCCCTTCTCAGTTTTTATTGTTAATATTTTAATAGTGACTGTGAGTTTTATTTCTAAGAATACATCCCTTAGAGAGATAAAGTCTTTTGAAGGAAATTGCTGAATATGTTACATTCCAGTCAGACATATTACCTCTTCTGACAACTGATAACTTTGCATTATACTGCATTAGTATGCTAATTATTCCAAACACCACTATTAAATAAACTCCATGATAAGTTCCTAATTGTAATTTATCTTGCAAAAGATGACATCTGCATGAATATCATATTTAGGACTGTAATATTGATGGAGAACATCCATATAATAAAATCTTCTCCCTTTATATTACAGGCCATCACACCATGAGTGATGTACCTCTTCCATATACTGCTTAAGCCTTGCTCCCTTTTGATGGTCCAGATCTTATTTCTCTGATGACAAAATGATCCTGATGAGTCATCAGCAGTTGTTATTCATTCGTCTGAAGTTAAGAGACAGAGGGGTTGATTGCCTGCGCTTCTACTCAGGTTGGAGGTGGTAGGAAGTCGCATCTTGATAAGTACAGAGGTGGAATACAGTTTCCTCTGGCTTGCTCTGTGGACTTCAGTGGGACACAAGAAGGATGACTGAAAGTCTTAACTATGATGAACTTAATGCAGATAAACCGCACTATTAAAGACTAGATATTTGCCAGGTGGATTTCTCATTCGTTTCTACATGCTTTACCATTTCTACAGATATGTCATCATAAGTGCCGATGAAAAAAGGTGGATATTTGAGGGGAAGAAGGTCAGTGTGACTTTTGTTTTACACAAGCATGTGGATCCATGTATGGGTAGTCTGAACAGTCCCATGTGCTTTGTCTGTACTTTCAGGGCACTTGATATTTTCCTCGTTACACATATATGATATTTCAAATGCCATTTTTCTTAAGGTTGCACTATGTAAATGCAGAAACATTGCAGTTAAACAATTCTTAATGGTATTGTTAGAGTGCATATTTAAAATTGATTATGGAAGCATAGTTGTTAATCAAAGGATACAAGTGTATTTAACATCTTTTTAAATGTTTATTATCTCAATAATTGTATGTTTTCTTCTAAATTCTATTATATTTTCTGTTTCAACTCATCCATGATATTTCAAAAAAACCTCACCTAAAAAGCAGCTTAAGTGATAGCTTTATAAAATAGCTACAAGTCTGAGTATTCTGGCCATTATTAAGGGTTATTTAAAAATAAATATTATATATTAATCTGAAGTGATAGGTCGAATGTCTATCTTTTGGGAATGTTTACAACACATCTGACATATAGCTCCTAGAGTCCTTATCAGATTATCTGACAAGCCTTCCTCTAAAACAAAGAAAACTTCCAATAATCAGTTAACACTCAAGAAATTTTATGAAAATGGTGACAATATTTGGTACAGTAATAAAAACTAGAAAGCAAAATATTGGCATAGTTTTGAAAATACAGATGTCTCTGAATGTACCTACTGCATTGCACAAGAAATCCGGTAGTCACACATTCATCTGGTTCTTTTAATAATAAGTTTGTTATAGCACATTTCCCAGTACTTGCACATACTAGGACTGTGCTGTGGCTATAATTATTCACTCATCAGTACTACCTTTAGAGAAAAGAACTGAACATACCTTCAAAGAAAATAATATTACCAGAGATATATATGATAGAATTCAGAACTACTTTTGGACTAAAGAAAGAAAAATATGTATGTGAAGCAAAATGAGGGCTGTCTGAAAGCTTTTAGGCTCAAAGTGACAAACTGTGAATCTGAATGCTATCTATGTATTGTAAGTGCTACTAGTAGCAGCTTTCAGACAACACCTGTTTTGCACATCACTTATTCTGTATATAGGGGCTGTTTATGCAAGTTAAAAAGCTGAAGTTAAAAAGGAAAGAGATAATAAAGTTCTCTAAACCCCATATGTAGACCCTAATTTTAGTTTAGCATTTTCATGACGAAAATTAGCATTCAACAGAAGGAAGATAAAGAAAGTTATGAAGTGGGCAGTGTAATGTTCCTCAGCCTGGAGTTAAAGTATTTTACATCTTTATCTCCTGCTTTTCAAAAGTTTTTACCTTTACTCCAGACACAAAGCTAAGATACCATTGATACACAAGAGAGCAGCTTTTGAGACAGAAAGGAGAAATGATCTATGGACTTGCACAGTAGAAATAAAAAGAATAAATAGTACAAAGTGGAAAATCATGTCCTGCAAGAGGCATTGCCTCACCTGCCGAAGGTGAGGAAAATGATCAAATTAGCCAGCCTACCTCCTTTTACAGTGAATGGAAAGAAAAATGCAATTCATCCTTCATATTTGGCACACTTCATTTAGAGCAGGGTGTATTAATCTGAGGACTCAGGAATATTTTCCCTAAGGGACTTTGAACCATTTTAACTTTGTGTGCCTGTGTGTTATCCTCAGTAAAAACTAGTGGAAAAAAAACTTCATCAAGCATTTTATTCAGTTTTTTTCACGAAATTTCAGGGAGCAAAGAGAGATCAAAGACTCAAAAAACAGAAAACTACTGATGGAGTGACTGCTGGAAAGAAGAGTATAGGGAGTCTGTGAGGGTGTTTGCATGTTCCATGGATGGGGTGGCCACGATAGCCTTCAGCTTTTAGGGCAGGACTGTGAGTGTGAGTGATGCATGCGTCTGGTGTGGGCACCGGACCTCGAATAGAAATGCAGAGGGAGCCGGCCTGAAAAGCGGTGTAAAGGAAGCACAAAAATCTAAGAGCTGTCAGGTGGAGGGGACCCTGCTGGGCCACCAGCAACCAACTCCAGCAGGTCCTCCAGACCCCACCAGCAGTGTCCTCCCTCCCCAGCCCCCTCAGGCTGGACCAGAACGGGACAGGCTGTGCAGCCCTGTAGGTGCTTCCAACAGGGACCAGGCGGCTGTGGGGCCACAGGAGTGGGGTGCTGGTGCCAGTGACCCATGGGCTGGGGTCAGAGCTGGGCTGCCTGGGAGCTGGGGGTGTGCTGGGGTGTGTGCTCCTGGGGATTAGTTACTGGGGCTGGGACATGCAGAGCTGTTTAATACTCTGTAACTGGCTAGTATCGTGATTTATCACTTGTGTTGATATTGATATGTACATTAACATGCTGTTAATAAATCAATGAACTGCTTCAATCCAAACATGTCTTGAACCACGTGAACTGACTGGTTTTCTCCCGTGACAGGTTCTATCCCCATAGAGTTTGAATTTCTACATGGTCAGAAACGTGCAGTTATTTTTTCCTAGGCTCTAGATCTCAGACAGGTTTCCCTTCTTTCAGTATCATGGCTTTGGGGAAAGGGACTGTAGGCAGAGCAGACAATCCAGAACTGATTCTGCAAGCAGGAACCGAACACTTGAATGAAAACATCAAAACTCATGTTTCTTTTTGAATATCATATTCCTAACTATGCCTTCTGTTCTAGGTCTCAGTCTTCAGTTTCTCACTTTACCTTTCCTTTGCTTATCCATTTAGCTATTCTTTTTTTTTTTTTTTCCCCCCAGGCAGAACAACAATATAAAGAAGTATCTAAAACATTACTTAAGAGGTAGTATAATTTCATCACCATTGAACTTTTCGCAAGAGTCATTATTATGTTCTGTTCTTCCTCTTCTCTCTTGTGCTGACCTTGTCTGTACAAACAATAACCTCCTTTAAACTGAAGAAATGCTCTAATTGTAATTGTTTATGGTAGAAACACTGACATTTAACTGAACCATCAATATTACCATAGCAACAGGTGTAAGAATGTTCTCACCATAATAACTTACAGGGCAACTTTGGTGAAACTATCCTGTGAATTAAAGGATCCAAATATTTTCATTTAACTTAGTTGGTTTCAGAGATAATTGAACTAATTTTCCCACTTCAATGGCAAATTAGCCTAATATAGACCAATATATAAAATTGTACTAATATTATAACTTCAGACAATGTTGGATGGGGCTTTGAACAATCTGGTCTAGTGGGAGGTGTCTCTGCTTATGTCAGGGGTGTTGGAACTAGATGATCTTTAAGCTCCCTGATAGCACAAACCATTCTGTGATTGTTTCTATGATTCTGTGATTCATATTTCTCCTCTTAATAGAAGGAATATTTACATCTACACAAACAAATCTCAATAGCTTGAAATTTCACAGCTGTTCACATCTTTCTATGAATTTATATGAGTTTAATTCAAACTGTTTAGATAAGGTGAAATCAAAATTGAACATGATATGAAAAAGATGAAAACAGTATTCTATTTTTTCCCTATTTCTTAACTAGATGGATAATTAGAAAGAAGGACGAAGAAAGAAGTACTCAGATGATATACTCTTAAAATCAAGCAGATACTTAAGTGCTTAGCTTAATCAGAATTCAAATTTCTTGAAAGGAGGTAACTGGAGCAGGTAAGAGATGAGATTAGGATAGTAAACAAGTAAGATTGTTAATTTATTCCTTGATAGACCACCCAGAGCCTGCTTCGGGCTTTTTCTCTTTGAAAGATTGTTCATCTGAAAGATTTATTAGCTATTTGCTGAGATTAAAATTTCAAGTTCTCCTGTCACTGTCCTGGAAAGTAATTGCATGCACAGTGTTTGTTACGAGCTAGCTGGCTCTTTCAATGTCTCCATGCTAAAATTTTCTGAGGGATTGCCTCCTATGCTTTTTCAGTGTCCTACAGTATAAAAAATCTCAATGAGAAATTAGACTGGTAGCTTAAAATTTGCATTTGTACAAGTCAAAGTAGCCACCAATTTTCACTGAGATTGAAACTTAAAAGACTACAAGCACAAGCAAAGTAATAAATCTGTGCAAGTAAGTAAACATGCTATGAGTGTGTGAAAAAGATTTATCTAGATATATCTATAATACCATTGTGGGTTTGTTTGTTTTTGATTTAAGGCTTTGCTTTCTTCTTGTTTTCCTTTGCATGCAGGTTTTTGTCTGGATCTGTGGAGCTACTAACAATTGTTGGGCCTATAGCTGTCTAGTCAAGCCGGTGATTATGGATCAAGGCTCTGTACAGAAGACATCAAGAATCCCTTGATGATAATACTTAAAATAATAAACAAAATTATCAGGAGTTACAAAAATCAAAGTAAATCTGTTTTTATATTTTAGTATGGACAATGTCTTCTTGGTTCAAAAATATATGCATATATGTTCATGAAGAATAAGCCGAAGCCAGAAGTTTCTGTATTGCCTTCTCCCTTTAGATGTGGAACTATTTGACACTATGCCTGGTTGCAGAAGATCCAGAGGTGTCACTGTTTACTTCTAGAAGACTTTGGCAATACTTTCTACAACCAAAGGAATGACCTCCCTCAGATGACTCATGAAACAATTTTATGGGGCTTACAAGTACCTGGTAGAGGTACAGACTAAATCCATAGTTTTTATTTAACAGTTTATGAAGAAACACTAAACAGAATGTCTCCTAAGCATCAGTAACTCTATTGCTGTCATGGCTATTAAACTTCCTATGGAGTTATGAGCAATATGTTTTTGTATCATATAGCATTGTGAGGTGCTTAAAATTATATATTTACTAACTGTGCACTTAATTTACCTCCTAAATATTGAACATTTGAAGTTATGGGAATGGCTTATATTTTAGTCTGAAATTTTGAAGGATTTATTACCAAGAAAAGAATTGTCTTGGCTCTAAGATAGCACTGCAACCTGACAGTCTTCCCTCACATGGAGAAATCTGAGAAGGCCAAAGCAGATGGATATTTCACTCTTTTGTCATGACTACATTGTCATAACTCAGTTCAGCAAGCTTTAGAGTAAGTTTCAGAAATTCTCCTTTTGGCACTAAAGAGCAAAATAATTTTATACCTAAGACAAAAAAAAATGATTGATCTGTCCCTTGTTTGTCTATCTAGAAGATTAACATAAGCTTGATTCCATTTTCAAGAGACTAGTCCCTACCAGGGACTAAACAGTTCTCTCCAGAACTTCTACTACTCTGTGGATTCTACTACTCTGTGGTTTTACTGGATGCATAAACCACACTGCCATCCCACACGTATCTCTTGTTCTGAGAACATGAACATATACGGATAAAAATTTTCCTAATAAGACTGGTCCAGCTCATGTAAACCATGAACACAGTCAAAATCATTTTAAGAGCTAAACAAACGCTACTCTAATTTTCACAAAGATGAACAACTGACTCAATCCTTAGATCCTCATTGGAAGTGTTCAGTTAAAAATATACTGCTTTGGTCTTGCATTAGGAGAGAGCTAAGAAAAGAAACAACATGGCATCATGGGTTCAGGGTTAGAAAAATGTAAAGAGAGGACTTTACTTGGTTCAGAGGTTTTCTTTATAAAAAAAGAAAAACAATCGTTCTATCATTCTCTGTTTATATCAGACTTCATTTGATTTGATCAAAAACCTTTTACATTCACACGATTTCAACAAATTTTTCAGGACAATATTTTTTGTGCTTTTATCACATGCAAAAGTCTGGAGTAAAAATCCATCTTCAGTAGATCTCTATATTGGTGTTTACTTAGGAACCAATGAGATGAGAGCTTTACTCACTCATTTCTTTCCACCTGACATGTTATGATTCAACTTCCCTGACACCAGTAAGTCAACGTTATTTTTTATGTTTTCACAGAAAAACATATTGGCTTCTGCTGTGCCACTGATCACAGTTGCCCATCTCAGGTGTCACTGCCCAAGGTATCTGGGCATCACCTGGCATTTGGCTTTATGCATCCCTCATTTCAAGGATCATCCTTCACTTGCAAGATCTTTCCTCTAGTCACAATCTTTACATTCTTCTTTCCAGGACCCTTTCTTCATTCTGAGACCAGTTCCTTTCAAGAACTCTTTTTCCAGCACCCAAGGACTTTGTTTTCCTAATTATATTAGTCTACATACAGAAATACTACATGTGATCAACCTCCTCATCTTATGTCTCTTTATTAATTGGAGGATTCGTGATGTGCCACTTTTTTCAGTCTAGAGGATAAAAAATTTTACAATCAGCCTGCACTGAGTGTAGCTAGCAAGCAGGAGGCTTGTGCCTTCGAGTTCGGGAGTTAAATTTTCAACATTGACACATGCATATGCACATGCACATGCACATGCACATGCACACAATTATCTACCACTCAGTGTTCACTGTTTCAGACATTTTTTTCCTGTGATGGCTTTGGCCTTCAGAAGAGTTACTTTGTCTCTTCGGGCTGAGATAACTTTCTTATACAATTCTGCAAATATGATCACAAGCCATCATCCCCATAAAGATGAAGATCCTTTCTGTAGGCCCAGAGGCTATCTCCTCTGGCACAGGGAGACGCCCTTGGAGACCTGTGCCTTCGTCTCCTGAGCAGTAAGAATCAGAATAATTTCTCATGTTTTACATGTTTTACATGTTATGATCAACTTTACATAAATTATTAAAGGAGCTTCATCATTTTCTATTTCATCATTTGTCTTGTGTGATAAGCCTTTTATCTAACACTGGCTTTTTATTTTGCTTGCCAGACGATGATCTCCCACAAATAATGAAAGACTGATCAGGAAGTGGAAGGTGCTACGTTTCAGATGCTAGGCTACTCTGGGATACCTACTGACATCTTTGTGGATACAGTTGCTTGATGTGAAAACACACTTCCTTGGAGAAGCCTTCCAAGAGCGTACGTACACACACAATGCAGCAATACCCCCCAGAATCTTTTCCTGGCATGAGTTCTAACAGAAACAGTTTTACTTGCAGATTCAGCTCTACAGAATCAATTTGTCTTGTGAAAACTAGGTGCAAATATTGGCTTTTGTGTGATGAGGGCTTATGTACTTCATTAAGATGCTGAGCACTGTCCCTGAGTGCCAAACACCTCCTGTGAGTGACTCTGTTCACAATCTCACAGGATTTAGCACTACAGGCTTTACATTAACATTTGTCTCGATCCTATGGGTCTTAATCTGCTGAAATTACCTTCGAAAACTCATGTTGACCTGACTAAGAAAATGGCAAGTCTTGAATATAAAGAAGCAGAAGACTAGAGTGGCATAGCTGGTTAATTGAACACAGCTGAACACAGTCATCTGAAATTTCAGGAAAGACATGTTTAGATTCATGGTCCAGAAGTGGAACATAGTTTCTGTTTCACATGTCCTGTACACTATAGGCCACAAAACACAGCACTCTCTAAGAAACTTGAGACCTACATTAAAAGACCAAAAGCCAGAAACCACTTTTTGCCACATCAGAACTCGAGAGACTGAAGGTTTTATCTTACACTTTTGAAATAACACTAACTTACTCAGACAATTGTGGAAAGTAGACTGTGTCCTGCTTTGATTGATGAAGTTGCAGCAGGGGAGGGCAAGGAGAAAAAAAGCCCAAAAGAACTAAAATAAAAGCTAAGCAACAGTGGTTTGAACATACAGGCAAAACAACCATACAGCCACCTAACAGATACTTAATATCCTAGGAAAATAGCTGTGACCAGAAAATATCCAAGATAAGAGCTGTGACCAGTTTAGTGGCTGTTCATGTAGGATTTTGTTTTATGATCAAAATTACTGTAAAGAAAGGGAGATAAAAAGGTAAGCTGTGTCACAGAGGGAAAAAAAAATTCTTTCTGCTAGCTGAAAGGCACATTGGAAAGCCCTAGAACACGGGTTTAGTATAATAAAAAAAAAGAGTTCAAGTAATCAACAAGGAGAGATCAACTTTACTTAGACAGTAAAGGTTACCAAAGAATGAGATATCTAATAATAATATTTAAAATATGTATCATAAGCTTTAGTTCCTACCCTAAAAATAATGTTTTTAATGTGCAGCCTCTGGAAGACATTACATTTTAGCAATTCTCAATGAAATTATGGAGGAAAGAAGTGATAATTTTGAACTAAATATCACAGAAATAATTAGCAGAATTAGAACAAAAGATATTGTTATATTTTTAAGACCAGATACCCTGAAAACCTAGGAAAATAAAAAGTTCTAACTCAAGAGAATACCACCATGTCTGTATTTGGTAATAACCTAGAGAAAACAGAGATAACAATTTTGCATGAAGTGACTGGCTTTAAAAGATACTGATTCATATTAGGAACTACATAGACATATCAGCCAATATGCTGCCTGTTATCCAAAAGAGTTTTCACTTTTAAATAACTGAAATGACAGTGTGTCTTGTAACAAATAAATAATCTGGAGATGAACCATGAAGGCGTTTGACTATCATCATGGCAAACTTAGCATTTGATGAGAAATGACAAAGCCTAACATTTTTTTAATGTTGAACTGAACTGAGTTAGAAAAGACTTAGGCAAGGTACTAAAAACTGAGAACAGAAAAATCCCTCCTCATTATCCTGTGGCATAGTAGCAGTGACACAATGCATAATGATGCCATAACAAAGGGAGTCTTTCAATGTAATTAAAACTCAGTAGAATGGAACACAATTATAAGATTTTTTTTTTTTTCTTTTTAAGTCAATGTGTGGTCAGCCAGGAAAATTCACTGTCACAGAAAATTACTGAGACACCATCTCTGCCAAAAAATAGAAAAGATTATGGTAATTTTTTAATGAGTTATATCTGTGTATCCAATGTAGAGGGAAAAGAAGCTTCACTGGACACTATACCACTATGTGCACATTTATCTAATGTATACAGTCACACATTGGCTAGATCCCTGAGTAAATACAAATGACACTCCTGTTCCACAAGCCACTTACCCACAGGCATTAAGTACTGTCAAGTATGGCATTCATATGTCAGGATACTCATTTCACATGTATATAAATAGTTGTTTGTATAAGGTAGTCAAAGCTAGTCTTCCTTTACACAAAACAGAGAAAACAGGGTTTTCAGAAGTTGCTTCACCACACAGACATAATGTCTTTGGTTGATTCCCTCCTTGGATTTCTTTATTTCTTTATGTAGAGATACTGGAGTAAGTATCTTGAATCTAATCAACTAACTTCATAGTGACTCATAAACGTTAGGTTAATCCTGTCTTCAGCATCTACGTCTGTCTATAGACATCTCCAGAAGCAATTTATCCCATTTTAAAATAAATGTCTAAAGTAGATGATATGATTTACCCTCTCAAAATTCTTAGTTCTCTACATTAAGTACAGGAATAGACAAAATGACCATCTGTCATTTTGGTTAAACCCTTCGAATACAAAACTTTGTAGAGGAGAACCACTTAGACACTTTGATGAAACAAGGATCCCTTGGTGACACAGCATACAAATGAACTATTAGGGAAAAATCAGTCAGTGATTTTTTGACAGTATGACACAAGACTTGATCATAGGCTGGAATTGCAATGTGATAACTGCTGGGTTCATTAATAAAAACCCCTGAACACTAGCATGCTGTGTGCCTCTTCTCAGCCAGCTATGCTCTGAAGGAAGACTCTCTGAAAGCACCCTGAAGACACTATCAGAGGCAAAAGGGGAATGGGACAATGACAAAATCAATTTGTTTGGTATTAATAATGAATACAAGTGTGTATCTAGAGGACACACTGCAGTTTCTATAAGAATAATATCCACTTTCTATTTATTTTCCCCTGACGAATGAAGAAATGCAGGGAATGCAGATGTTCTCTGTGGTGCACAAAGCTGTGCATCAAACTATGATGTCTTGGTACAATAAGAGTGTTCTAGTTTTTCAAATATCTAACAAGAACATGTTAAATATACCTTAAAATACCAATAAAATGCAATTCAACAAAAACTGAAAATAGAAATGTTAAGTTGATTATTAGAGAATAAACCCTGAAAATTGCAAAATGCAAATTTGAATCTATACATCATTGAGAACATCTAAAATAGACAGATGGAATAAAAATGACAATAACATTGTTTCTGCAATTTTAGAAGCTGATATAAAATAAACAGATATCTTCACAAAAACGTTACAATATCCTAGGTCAAGTTAGTTTAAATTAAAAAGGATAGTATATTAGTAATTTACTTAAAGTTATATCATGGTCTTATTCAAAGATGAGTATTCTTTAGATATGTTAATTTATATAGTAAAAAAGAGGAAGTCCTTCTAAAACAAACAAACAAAAAGCCTAACAAGGATGCAATTGGCATAATTTCTAATACACGTACACATATGACTCTCAAGTGTTGCAAAGCTAAATGTCGCTCAGTCACTATTTCTGTCTTGCAATAAATTTAATAAATAATTGCTTTTCAACTTGAGTAAGGGAGTGTATATTGTAAGGACCTGAAAAGATGTAGTGAGTTGTAGGATGTTGTAGGAGGATTGGTCTCTTTGCCCATGTTAATAACCGATAACACACGAGGAAATGACCTCAAATTGCACCAGAGGAGGTATAGGTTGGTTATTAGGAAAAAATTCTTCTCGAAAAGGGTTGTCAAGCATTGAAACAAGCTGCCCCGGGAAGTGATTGAGTCATCATCCTTGGATGATGTAGATGTGTAGGTGTGGCACTTAGGGACATGTTTTAGTGGTGAGCTAGCAGCGTTGGGTTAACAGTTGGACGTGATGATCTTAAAGGTCTCTTCCAACCAGAACAATTCTGTAATTCTATGAAATGAGCAGCGTGTGTTCTTTGTGTGAGAAGATTATAACATTGGCAGTTCTCAGTGTTAAAACAGGTGATGTCTTACACCAGCAGGCAGTTTTTTTCCAGCAGCTGTGGATCTAGGGCATAACATTTGTTGATTAGATCATGATGTCCTCACTAAATGAATTTAGGAGGATGGGAGTGCTTCAGAGTCATTCCAGCCTAATTGAGAGGATTGAAGCATCTGAGGTGTGCTCTGAGCATACACAAACCAGTCAGGTGTTGTCCAGAGGGAACTGAGCTTCTGTGCTCTAATCTCTTATCTAGCACTGGGAAGGGGGAGAATCAGTAGTAGATCAGCTTGAAAAGCTCTCTCCTGGGCCAAAATAAAATGCTAATGTGGGAACATTGATAGAGTATAAAATAGAAGGGTCAGTTACAACAAAAGCAACAGCTGTATTAGTCTACCCTTTCAGAGTCCTGCATTAACTCAAATCTGAGACTGATAGCTCTCTACCTGAGGGGATGTTTGACATAAACCAGTATTACCCCAAACTCCATGAAACAATGCCATTTGCCTGCCACTAAACACTAGCTAAAAGGTAATGGGAAGAAACTAGACTGACCCTAACCTGACTCCCTCCAAAATACTGCTATGAACTGCTACATAAAAGATACCCTGTTGAAGAAGCACAGAGATTGTAGGTGTGCTCACAAGGTCTCTTTTGGAAAACTAACAGTTGCTATATGTGGTCCCCTCTGGAGACTATTTCTTTTGTTTCTTCTGTTTTAGGAACAAGACTTTCCTTTGTAGATTTTGTTTGCCCTTACTTCAGTGCCGCAGCAACTGAACATGTTTTTATGGATTCTGCACGTATCCCTTGGAATAATGTGTTTTTTAAAAATCTGTCCCAGCTTTGAAAAAAGAGCTTGAGCTTAAATCATCAAAGCATCTTACCATTCACTTATTTAAAAAAGCTATTCTAGTGCAAGCATAATTAGCCTCTTTCTATTGATGCAAAAAGTGAAGAAAAAGGATGGTTGTATAGTGACCTGATAACAAAGTAGTAACTAGAGCCTTGATTATTAACTGACTTTGACTGTTGATGTGATATTGGTATTGGTCAAGGACAGTCAAAACAAATCTTCATTTATCAAACTCACACTGAGAATATCTGGAAATTTGGGCAAAATTATGCAGACTAACAACTCTTCTATGTGACACAGAAAAAAAAAAAACCTGAAATATTCCAGCCAAATTAGGAGTAATTCAAGACATAAAATAAATTAATATTAAATGAAATATATTGTCATCATACTGTCTTAAGATGCTTAAGTATTCTCATCATATATGCTGACTATTTGGAATTTTATCTAGGATTTTATTATATTTGTTTCAGGGCATTTTCCTTCTATGTAAGATAGAAATATATACACAGACTATACCATTTGCTGAGGCTAATAATACCTAGAATTTTACTATATAATTTTTTCTCCATGTTTTCACTTAAACATAAAAGGTCCTCCCTAAAACAATATAGCCAAATAGCATGTTAGTCTGAAGCCATCATGATGAAGGATTTTATTAATGGTATCTAGAAAGGTCACTGTGACACTGCTAAGAAGAAAATATGGATATAGAAACTTGAAGATGGGTTGATTCATTTCACAGAGGTAAATACTCAATGCTGCATAACTGTCTCCTTTTAATTAGCCTGTCAAAAGATTTTGACAAAGACCTCCAGTGGATTACCAAGTAAACCTGAACTGCAGATTACCTATATTGAATCATTTATTGTCTTTCAGAGCTTTCAATAGCAGTGATCTAATCAAGGCAGTTCTATTTTCTTATCAATTTTCTACCTCTCTTCTGTTTGCATTAGTTACTACAAGGTATTTCCAGCACCACTTTTTTTTGCTGCTGTTTTCGTTTTGCTTGCATATGTGATATAATAAGACGATGTTTGAACACAAACTGAAGACCTTCCTTGATATCTTTATTTGTGATTCTCTACCTATCAATTTATCAAAGAACATAATGTTCCCAGGCTTTTTCTTTCTCTTTTATTTCACTGATTGCAGCTGTATCTTTCTGTGAATGGATGACATCTTCAGTTTAACGCCACATTAACAAAAGTTGTTCTTGGAAGTAAGAATTTACCAAGGGACCTAAATAGCATTAATTACCTTCTTCGGTGTCCTGTTGACTCTGTTTTACTTTATATTGCGACTTGTCTAAGCATGATTTCATGCTGCCAAAATGCATTGCAAGCACTGTATTAATGACATAAAAATACACACTTTGCTTAGTTAGAATTTGTCAGATATGGGAATACAGACCAGAAAAATAAATTTGGCAACTATTTTTGGACTTAAATTTCAAAGGACTGGGAGGGAAGGGGGCAAAAAAGCCATTTGACTTTTCCCATTCAGCATTTCCAAACACAGGTCCTATTGACACTCTGAAGTCATTTAGTGAAAGTAAAAATAATTATCTTACCAATATTTGGTGGTGGGTGGGTAAAATAATAAAGGTGACAGTCAGGTTTTACATAATTATAGGCAACGCAAGGAACTGTCAGAATGGGAGTGCAACCATTTACTAGTGAAGTGCTTTACTCATCTTTAATAGCATGGTTGGAGGGCACAGTCTCCATTGCCTCTTTCTACTAACATGCCCACCCATTATTTCTCTAAGAATATGAAAGATTAGCACTTAAAAACATGGCTGATATTATAATAAGGGATGATACAGCACGTCAGTAACTGCATTGAATCATAGTCAAAATTGATAGCTTTTAGTATGAAAGCACCTACAATGTACTCCTATTTAGATCATCCAAAGCTGAAATTTACAATTTAGAAATGTTAAATAATGTCAATCATCCTCTTCCCCAGCATAGTAGTAATGCTTTACCATGTCAGACATAAAAAAAAGAGCCTATGCTGTTAAAGCACGTTGTCTTCAGCCTTGAATGAAATTAATGCTTTGATTTTCATAATTAATTCTTTATAAATGCAGTTTTTATTGAACCAAAAAATATTAAATATTTGTGTTAGAATCAACAGTTTCACCTGAAATTTGGGGGAGACTGGAGATTCACAAAATTAGTTTTTTCTTTTATTAGCCTTCAGATCATGATACTACTTATGATGGAGGACAGTGCCCCTCTCTCGTGTGCCCAGAGAATTTGGACTCACACACTGTCATGTTATGGGCTGTTCAAGGGAGCAGTGATAAGGGAGACTTATTCTCCCTGTTGAGGTTATTCAAGGCACTGGGCAAATGTCCCAAGACAAATGATGTGCGTTTAGCATACATATTGCACACTTTCACACAGTGAAAGCCTGAATAATACAGAGAGAGGGCAATAGGCAGAGAGAAAACTATCAACCTGCTTCTCTTTCCCTGTTTGCACCCTTTGCAGGACATTCAGAACAATTTTTTTGACCTGGATGAACTGGATTCAAATTTCATCAGAGAGAAGGAATTGAATTGTTTCCTGCAGTCTGGATATGGGCTGTGAGTAGTAGGTCATTCGAGTAAAGAAGGGCATTGTTCTCGCTGCATTTACAGTATTTAAGTTTCACCCTTCATTTCCTTTACTTTCTTTCATTAGAGATACCTTTTAGCATAATATAAATAAGATGCTTTTTTGGAAGCATTTTCATGTTGAATGAAATACGTGCACACAAAAATATGTATATACAGATATGTACACAAATAAAATGTTCATATTTATTCATGTGTATACACATTTTTACTGGTCCAGCAGTAACACAGCTTTTTTGCTTGGTTTAATTTTTAAATTACCAAGGAAAGCAAAACATCACTTATGAGCACTGCTTTTGTATATCTGTTATTAATATCATCCTAAAGTTTCTAGTTGCCTAAAGAGTTTGGCATTTTTGATAAAATTTTATGCTACATAGCAAATTTACACACAATTATACCAGTGTCCAAAGTCCCTAAGGAATTGAATAATGAATTGCTAATTTGAAATGTTTACAATAAACAGTTGAAAGAAAAACCTGCTTACATAGTTTAAGGTAGATAAGGAAACCTTTCAGAGAAAAAAAATTAATCCGATAAAGCAAGTGTATTTGGGAAAATATGTTTAGTGTGGCACCACAGTCCAAAATAGATGCTGTAGCAGCACATAAACATATTAATTTGTCAGCAGTTTCTCAGTGGTGAAGTATTTGACAAAGTTTTAAAAGAGCTATACTGCAGTCTGAGTGGTATGCTGGCAAGATGCCTGCACTTGTTCTACCATTTCAGTATAGTTTTACTTACCTCATAAGGATATGAACATGCTTACTTTTTCAGTTCTTGTAATGTCCATTTTGTCCTTCTCAAAAATGTCTATACTTTGTCTTCCAAACATCTAGCTCCTTTATCAGCAGGTTAAAAAAAAAAAATTGTCATCACCCAACTCGCATGCAGAACAAAGCAATTAATTTGATGGGTTGACAGTTAAAAAAGGTAGCTTCTGACAGACATCCAGTGTGATGCCAGCCAGAAGGATGTACTGTGTAACAGTAGAATGATGTACTGTATAACGCTTTCCTTAAAAGGGAAAGTAAATCAGGGATCCCAAAGGTAAGTCCTTTGTATTCCATTGAAGCTTTTAGGTATTAGTGCAACTTTGTTGTTTATTCCTGGCAAGTTATAAAGAATTCTATTGTATTTAAAATATATTCTGGAAGAATTCACAAAGGGATCTATGCAAATCGTGCAAAGAAGAGCTAAAGAGCCAGGCAGAGGGCAAAGGAAGCAGCAATGCATTGTTCACTCACAGTACAGTCTGCTGTGCAGACCTCTGTAGCTGTCAAGGGCAGCTAGGACAGGGAGCAGGTTAGCAGAACAGTACTCAGCCCATTATACACCCTTCGAAGTCCATTAGCTATTATAGTGGTTAAAGCATCATAACTTACTGCTGCTTTTCTACTTTATACAAATACTCATGCATGAAAGGGAAATGAGCACAGAGTGATTAACCTTTTGCGATTTATGTTGAAGTAAAGCAATGAAATCACACAGATTAGAAAAACTCACGACATCTCTATATCTCCATCTTGGAAACAGCCCATACCCACTTCAGTGGGTCTACTTTTTAGGAGAGAGGACAGAGTAGTGCAACCAGCCACCTCAAAGACCTGTTTTCTATGAGAGACACGTCTTTAAGGTACGGAAGATAAAATTTGTATACTTCTAAATTGAGGGATAAACATTAGCCAGTGCTAAGTGTAAATGCTTCATATAGACATTGCCTCAGATAAAAAAAAAAAAAATAGATAAATCAGCCAAGTGCTTAATATATCTATGCTAAAAGACAAGCTGTCTCAAGCTGATGCTGTCTCCTATATTAACAAAGGAACGCTAAATTGGGAGACAGTTGCGTTGGCCACAGTGAAGTAAATAATAAAATAATCCCATAATGCATAATGAACCTAGTCACTCTGGTGTGACTTTTAGTCCGTTGGAGAAGTTGTTCTACCTCTTCTAGGAGTAACAGCAAGACCATTCATGTTTTTCCCTGTAGAATCATTCCAAATACGCTATGTTTCCCTTTCATGACAGTGTTAGAAGACTATGTAGAAAATGGAATTTTAATTATACAATCAACGTCAAGCTGCATTTTGGACCTATAGCCAGGAACAAATCTATCACCTAACCTCTTTAGATGTTATGTCCAGATGATAAACAACTGTGTTAAAATACTAATTAACTTTAAGATTTGTCTTATTGCAACTATGTTTCAGTTTACAGTATTCATTAGGAAGATTTAGCAAGATAGAACATTTAGATTGATTTTTGATAGCTTAGTTGTTCCTAGCTGCCAACCAACCAAGGTTCATTAGAGAAACAGTGAATGTACATGTAAATTGTGCAGGCCTCCATACAGGAAGTTACAGCTACACCCCCTCTTTACAAAGACTATGCTTTCATACACAGTTTGATTAACGCTCTTACACATACAAATTTTATGATAGTGAAAGTTTATACAGGTTTTCCAAAATTTAAATTTACTGTACTTTCTCTTCCTAAAGTCTGGGCCAAACCCTGCTCTGAGGACTGGCTTCCAGGACCTTCAGCTCAGGTACTGTGATTTGGCACAATGCATGTAAAAGAAAAAACAAAACAAAAAACAAACAAACAAGCAAACAAAACAAAACAAATACAAACACATACAAATTAATTAAACTCAATATTTGAGGCTTAATTCCATGGAATATTTTACAGTGTTCCAGAACTGTATCCTCCTATAAACATTAGTGAGACATAACTTCTAATATATTTCTGTATGAATTTTGATTACATGCACTGATGGTCCTCTTTTAGTAAAGCACTTATGTCCATGCTTAACCTTGGGAACATAAAACTCAGAGAATATTGTGAAAGGCATGTATATATGTGTATCTGTACACACATACACACATGCACAGACATTTATATACACATAAGATTTTTGGTGTGCGTGGGTCTCTATAATTTCCTCTACAACCTCAACACTGAAAAAGGTTTAGAAAAGGTCCATGTATGTTACCTAGTTAACCATTTTGACAGTAAGAAAATTAAATTTAAAGTTATACATCTCACACAGACCATATAATATACAAAAGCATTACTTTTATCCAGGGAAAGAAATAGTTAAGAACCACAAATGTTAACTCCTGTGTTCCTCTCTATGTTTTAAACAAATATCAGCTTTTCAGTAAAATATTTTTCTAAACAAGATTATTACAGAAGCTAGTAAAATCACTGAATAAATGAATCAAATGATATTTTTTGGTATAAATATCATTGCTGTTTTTCAATAAAATTATTGTTTAATCTGACTTTAAATATATGCATACACTTTTGGTTGAAGCTTAGTCTCCTAAAGCGTATATATGATGATCTATTTCTTTCATATCCTGAAGGCCATTTTAAACCTGCAGTTGCTAGGATGTGCATATCAATTTTAGTTAGAATGCTATTTGATATAATTTCTCTATTATCACAGACATATGAAATTTGTTTTCTTAATGGTGTCAGGTAAGCTTTCACATCTTTTGCAATTTCCAAATAATGCACTCCATGATAAAACTATTTCAGGTATATGCAGTGACTGCTAAGCAAACTCTTTGGTCCATGCTATGTAAAGTTTTAGACAAGCTGAGTAGTTCATTTTTTCAATGAACTGCACAAAAATGAATACTCCTGTCTTGTGACAAATCACCAGTTTATAGACTTCCTGAGATGGATGTTTTATCCTTAATATTCTGATTAGTAGACTTTAATTAACTTTTCTTCTTTGAATTTTCCTACTCATTTTTCAAACACATTTTTAGTTTGGAATCCAAACATCCTTTGGCAATGTGCATCACATTTTAATTATGTGCTGTGTGAAACAAGCTTCTTTTTGTTTGTTTTAAAGCTTCCACCTAATAATTTCCCTTTTTGTGCCCCTTGGGCTTTCAACTCTTAAAAATTGTAGATGAAAGTTATCATTCATCAGCATTATCCATTCCATTCTCCATGTCTTCCTCCCTATTTGCCTATTCCTTCCCTATTTGCCTTCCTTCCAAGCTTGAGAGTATTACATTAATGCATCTCTCCTTGTAATGAAGCTCTTCTTCAGCTCTGATAGAATCTTATGTCTTTCTCAAGTTCTTTTCTATCATTTTTGTAATACTGTAGCCTGAGTTCCTGTGTTTTTCACACTATGAGTATGTCATGGATTAATAAATTTGAAAAATATTTTTCCCATGCCTTTTCACTGGTTTTCAGTTCCTTCATAGTACTTTCTAACACATATTTGTCCCTGAGTGTTGAGATAATGATAATAAAAAAAACTATCTATCCACAGTGAGGCCGCAGTCTCTCCCTAACTGATGCCTAATATTGAGGTCTTTATGGTGTACATGTATGTCCTGTGGGTTTTCCTTAAATTTTTCATTTTGTATTTGTCTACACCGAATATTTTTTTTATTATTATTATTAGATTATTTTGCTTCTTCGTCTTTTGATACAACTTTGAGGTACATTTACTTCCTCCAGAGAAAACCTTCAGAGACATTTTGTCTCAGACCGTGACTACATTAGTCTTGTTCATCACTGCCCACAAACTGAGTAGGTTTGATGCTTGAACTGGACTAAGTCTGCCTACCTTTCTGAAAAATTGTTAGATCATGCCAAGTTTATAATTTTCAGTTACACTTCCGTTCTGCAAATGCCTTGATTATGATCACTTCAGAGGGCAAATAGAGTGAAATCATTGAAGTCATACCTGTTGTCAAAATATAGCCTGGCCATCATGCTCAAACAACACTCTTTCTGTGCTTTTTTTATTGTTGTTGTTGTTTATAGAAGCATACGTACTATTTTAGATGTCTTGCCATAGCAAGTAACATTAAATATTCTTTGTTGAATTCACTCTTATCTTTCTTCTCTCTCCAGCCATCAACTCTGGAGAGTAATTTAGCAGGAATGTAACCTTGCTCGTACTTGTATTGCTGACACAGATAGGAGTGAGATGAGTAGCCTCATCTTACCTTGGTTATATTGGTGCCTAGATAGTCCATGTGACAAACTAGCTTTTAAATTTTGCTCAAAGATCTGATCTGGGGGAACAAAACTATTCAATGTGGGGCTGTACACTCACTTTTAAGTTTTATATAAGTTGTAATATTTATATGAATAAGGCTCTGTTTGTCATAGCTGCTGATGGAACCTTTTGGATGATCATTTTCAAAAAAAAAATTGTTTTGTTAGCTTGTAACTTAGAGATATATGTTTGTTATGAAGTGCTTCTTTTCTACTTTCTGCCTTGGAAGCTACTTGCACATTTTTCCTCAGCATAAATAATTGTTTCAGTGGGGTCATGGCCCTCAGAGTTCGGCTGGCTGTCAGCGTTCCAGCCGAATGGCATCTGCACTTGCATCCTGCTTCAAGGGGAAATGCAAACAATCATGCTGCTTCAGGAACAAAAATCTCAATATTTATATTAAAATCACTTTTGATTAAAAGCCAATTACACTGAAGATGATGCGTATTTGTCCTACTTTTATTTAGGCAAATCCAGAGATAAAAGCCCTGGATCTAAACCAACTTTTCTGCTCCCTATTGAACTGTCTATAGTTTTGAAATTATAACTACTCTATAACTGTAATGAGCTACAACAGGATGCCAGAATATGTAACTATATCAAGGAAGTATGCAAAGGCAGTGATTGCTAGATACTTCCAAACTGCCATCTCCCATGACAATTGTCTTGGGCAGTTTTAGGGGGTTTCTCAATGCCATTTGATGTTGTCTAAAATTTGCAGAGGGAGCACAATCAAAAACCTGCAAATAATTTGATTTTGCAGGAGCACCCTTTTCCAAGGTTCCTTTCTCTGTAGAACATGGAAATAAAATTTTCAGCAGCTGTATGAAATAACTATACTTCTATGTGATACAAGATAAACAGAATAGGCAAATAAAACCCATAGATAGTGATGTCATCTCCATGAGATTTGTAGGTGGATCTACTTAGCTGAATAATGAGTAGCATTCAAATAATATGTTCCTTTCTTGACTTAATCATGTTGAAGCTTAGTCTTACACATAGAACTTCCCTATGTGCCTTTGTGAAAACCATATATAATCATGTTGTAAGGAATATCTAATATTAAGGTGAGGCTAATATAGCAACCTCAGTATCTTCAGTACATAGTTAAGAAAACAACATCACCTTAACAACTGGTAAAAAAAAAAAAAAGAACATTCATGTCTATGAAACAAAACACTTGACCACATAATTAAATTATTTGAATGCTCAAGTCCCTTTAAGTAAATTATTATAATCAACAATGGACTGAAACATAGACTGAGACTCAGTCTAAAACAATACATTCCTTAGTGCCCAGGAAATGTGTTTCACTGTTCATGAATAAACATTACATGCACAGTATGATACAAGAGAAAAAAATGATATAAGAGGAAAAGTTTCTTCTGCAAAATAAATGCCCTGTAATGTAAAATAAACACAAGACAGCAAATGGAAGAAATAAAAAATAAGCAATCTGCAAGGCTATTGCCTCACTGAATCAAGCAGACACTTAAGGCATTCTATTCTGTTTACACTTTCATGGGGTGATATTAATCAAGCTATCTACATAGCCATAACAGTATTTGTATCTATTTTTTCTTCTTCATTTTTTTTAGTTAGATCAGAAAGGCAGGTTGTTTTGTTTTGTTTTGTTTTCAAAATGTGATTGAAATTCCCACACAGGTCAGCTTTGTTTGTCCTAGAACATTGTCTGTAGGTTAGAAGAGTAAAATAGTAAAACATGTACTAAGTTTTTATTCCTCTGATTACTCGCTTTGTATGTCTATTCTAGTGAGCCAAGTTTAAATTCTTAATGCATCACATTCAACAACCCAGAAAAACAGTTCACTAAGAGCAAAAGAGGGCAAGGGAAGGATGAGACAGAACCCTTTACAGAAAGCCTTTTTGTAGCTAGTTCATATACTTACTAATTTCTATTGTACCACTCCTGATTCTCAGAGGCAGATCAAACTTGAAAAAAGATTGAATTCGAGTGCTATTTTTGCTACTTGAACTGAGAACATTGCATGGCTCTTATCATCTTCAAAGGTTGACTCCTGCTTTATGAATAATGAGTCCTTAAAGCAATGTTGTCAAAATAAAAAAGCAAGTAAGTCACCGTTATGCACAATTATAATTGTTGAAAGAAGACACTAGTAGTAAAGGGCAGAGGTGTTTTTTTAGAAGAAATTTCCAGACTAAATGGATAAGCCCTGGTCTAAGAAACAATTAGAAACAGAAATTTTAGTCCAATTATTTTAATCATACAAAACCTTTCTAATTAGAATTGAACATAAACTGGAAAATTGAATTCAAATATATTCACACTTCATAGTGTTCAAAGGTTACTTGAATATCATTTGAGATTTAGGTATCTCAGGACCTTCTCTCACAATATTATGAATATTTCAAGACATACAGGTAACCAAGCTCTTGTTATCTTCCTATTTCTTTTATTTTGCAACATTTCAGCTTGGTACTATGTATTAATGTGTTCAATATTTGCATTGCCTCTTAATGAATAACTCTGGGAAACAATAGTCAAATATAATTTTTCTGGATTTTTTCCCCTAATTATTATCTTTTTCACTTGAAAAACTTTTTTAGAAGTTTGAAGACTTGAAATAAAATCATTATATCTGCCACTTTGTGAGGCAGGAAAAAAGGTAAGGAACTAGATTTAAAGATATATCTAGGAAGTTAGCTTTCTATTCAACTTCAGTGAAAGTTGGGATCTTAAATTCCTCCATAGGTCTTGGATGGAAAACTTATACATATAAAGAAATTTAGAATGCAGAATCAATCACTTATAAGCAGCATATTCCAGGGCTTCTGAACCAGAATTTATAAAGCTATTAAACATTAAGGTGTTTTGTTTTAATCTTCTATGCAAAACCAGAGTTTTTAAATGTTCCTTCACATCAGTACACATTTACTTTCAATTAACCTGAGAACTCTATTTTCTATGACTCTTGTAAATCACCAATTCTAATAATTAACATTATCTTAAACATAACTTTCCTGCTCTAAATTTAACCAAGATTTCAGAGGCATTAAATTTTAAACTAACAGTGCAATCTTGGAAATGTTTGATTATTTTTTCTGTTAAAGACTTTTAGAATAGATATGTCATAAGAATTAGAAATAAGAATTTATACAAACTAGTGCCATGTGAAGAACTGAACATATAGAATGTACAGTGGTTTTCATCTTGTTAAATTAAAAATAAGCTAACATTCACAAAATAGTATTTGAGGTGCTTAAAATGTAGTAGAATTCATAGAAGTTCTCATCTACAACATATGAACAGTATATGATCGTAGATTAAGCCCTTTGATACTTTTTCTTGATCTGTTTAAATGTTGGTCAAGAGCTGTGGTAGCTTTCAAGATGTTGGTTCTTATTTCTATCTGGATCATAGTCTGACTTGTCGAATGGGCTATCCCTTTGTCCTGCTTTGTGCCTGCTGCTGTGGCTTGCAAAAAAAGGGCATTGCTTATCCAAATCAGAGCCATTCTTTATGGATTGAACCCAATGTCAAATCGCAGGTCCCTTTGTATGTATTCCTCCAGATTCCTTTTGTGGGGGGAGAGAAAAAAGTGTATGAGTAGGATGGACTTTATTCACATTCATGTCAAGTAGTCTATTCACTTTTGTTACCTCAAATGCTTGCAACAACCTGAGGCAGCTTCTGGATAACCCCGAGTATGAGGTGGGAGAAACTGTTAAACTTGCTTGAGCAGCTTAAATAGGGAGGCAGTCAAACTACTTAAACAAAAGGGAATGAAAAAAGCAAATGGACTTATTCATCTCAGTCCTGCCAAGATAGCTGCTGCACAACAGATATTTAATAACACTCCACTCAGCTCCTCTCCGGTACATTAGACACATCAGAGACAAGTCATAATGTCCAGGATCCCCTGGAAAGTGTTAATTGACAGGAGCCTGGAGCGGTGAATCTTTAAGGTCATGAAGGATAGCAGGAAACCTATCGCTACTTTGAAGTTAAATTACATTGTATTTGTGTTAGGTCCATCAGGTGACTCCCCAGTGGATTGTAAAACACTGAATAAACCATTATGAAACAAAACTATAACCTCTGTGTTAGTGTCAATTTACACTTGGTCCAAGGAAGGAATGTTTGCAGAATGAAATGTTGCAATATATGAATGTAAAAAAAAGAAATATATGCTGTCTGTCTTCTTTTAATAAATGGATCGACAAAGCAATTTTTTTTCTATTTTTTTTTCTAATTCCTAATTTGGTTGCTATTTTCAGCATTCTGATAGCTTAGATTTTATTTTTGTGGTTTTTATGTGATCCAGAAAGACCAACTCAAATAATTAAAGTCACTTTGTGTGATGCCTTAATAAAGAAGAACCAAAAATTACTAGTTGACTGAATGGATAAACATCAGCTAATTACAAAAGTGAAAGAATAGATGTTTGACAAATACTTTCCACAGAGTTCTTGGTCTTTCTGCCAAGCCTTGCTGGGTTTTATTTTCTCTGATTTAGAAAGCAGTCTTTTTTAATAATTAATAATAATAATAACAATAATAGTAATAATAATGTTTAAGAAGTATAATGACATTACTGCGTTAAATGATAGAAGGGAGTAATGAGTATTTAGCTTTCTGTACCTCATTATCACTGTAGCCTGTATTCTTGGAATAAATAGATTATCAAGAAAAAAAGCCACAACAAACCAAACTTGTAATAGCTTGCCTAAATATTTTGTGTACTACTAAAAGTAATTTTCTATAAACCTGCCTATTTCATGGGACTACCATGAAGCAATCTATGTTCTGTCTGTCATAAGACACAGAGAACAGTAATAATAACATCCCACAAATACCCATTTGCATCCTGCAGATGCATCTCAACCTGAGTTAGAAGAAATTGGTTTTGACAGTGTGCAGGTAGTCTTCAAATAGAGCTGTAAGGAAACAGGCTATACCCACAACAAGGCATTAAAAAATGTGTGTGTCATAGAAGATTTTTTTTCCTGTGATTCCCCAGGTTAAACAGGTGGATGTGGATGTTACACCAAGCAATGGGCTGAAAAGAGACAGCCAAAGCAAGGCAGAGTTTATGTAGGCTGTGGCGGAATCCAGCACTTCTACACCCAGCCTCCACCAACCTGTGGGTCCAGGGACAACATCTACACAGAAAATATGGTAAATATTATCCCATTTCTTCTTCATTTGAAAACAGGCAGAAGCACAATTAAATCAGAAATCTCACACGAGTCCTTCATTTCAGGTTCCTTTGCCCAATGCTATATTGCAGACATCTCTAGTTATTTTAGCTGTGATTTTGTGAAAAAAAGAAAAGAAAAGAAAAGAAAAAAAAGAAAAGAAAAGAAAAGAAAAGAAAAGAAAAGAAAAGAAAAGAAAAGAAA
>JANHFX010007946.1:83486-114868 GCA_027560015.1 Chloroceryle amazona | reverse complement strand
GGTGGGGTGGGGAGGAGGATGGAGGGCTCCACACTTCATTTCATAAAGTGTCTACAGGTAGAAGTGAAATCACAGGAAGAGGAACAGTGAAGGACCCTTTGCAGGGAGGAAACTGCCCGAATCTCTCTGTAAAGGCTTGTCATGGGGAGATCTGATGGGCTTTGGGGTCAGATGTCTCTATCTCTTTCCAGCCTTGGCACAAGACTATGGCTGGAGCTCAGACAAAAACAAAGTATGTGGTTGTTGGTTGGCTATGGAGAGAAGGAACTCTGTGGGGAGAAGAGACCCCATTGCTGGCTCTACTTTGGCTCCTGAGTGCCAGTCCATCAGTGGCTCACGTGGATGTCAGGGTTCAGCTGTCCCAGGCACCAGGTAGAGAGATTATTTCTACCACACATAAAAAGATTACAAGGTTTGGTATCTACTTTGAGGTTCTTGCTGCTGGGCTTAGTAAAGAAGCTTAGGAGTGCTCAAACCAGGGAAATAAATCTGCTGCACCTCTTAACAAAAATAATAGATAGTAGGCTTCAAAGGAAGAGGAAAGTCTTTGGTTTGTAGCCTACTTATGTGTCTGGTCTGTCTGATTCTCAACCTTGTTTTTTTGCACCAGTGTAACAGTCAATGGGAAAATAGAAACTGATATGTCTAGGAATAGATCTGGTGAGTGGGTGGGACACCTCCAGAGTTTGGGAGGCTCTTCAAAGAGAGGAAATGTTATCTCCACCTGGGCTGCTGGTGCAGACTGCTGAGGGGCAGGGCGGTGGCTCACCTGGATTTCACGTGGCTGCCTGAGGGGGATTTTTATGGAGCAATCATGGTAATTAGCAAGCACAAGTTTTTCCACGTACCAAACATTGTCAAGGGCAGTAATTCAGACCCATGCTTGTTATTGTAGTGAGTGTTGGGCAGGAGTGTCCTGGGAATTTGTCACATCCCAAGGGGGGGGAGCCATCAAAGTGTCCTCAACTTGCTGATGTTGGCTTGCCACCCTGAAACAAAGGACTGATGAAATAGTATTAGCCAAGCTGGTCACTAATGAGGGCAAAAGAACATCTAGAGCCAGGATTTGTTTATAGCTCTTTGTTTTGTCATTGTTAGGGAGACAGAAAAGGAAGTGTCACTCAGAATATAAATCATGACATCCAAACAAAGGACTGACATCCGGGTGTGATTCTGGATTTCATGTCCTGGGAATCTCCTGAGGTTTAAAGCACAAAATTTTAGCCCAAGATGTTGGCAATCCATCCTGTTTTCATAACGTTGTGTCACTTCAGGACAGGGGCAAAGAGACAGTCCAAATATCTAGACCAGAACTGGCATGTGCTGACATCTGAGAACGTCCATATCAACTTTGAGATCCTGAATGAGCTTGGGATAACACCTGTAGTTGGGTCCTGGATCTGACCATGGTTGGTTGTGGATGCCAAGGAGAATAAACAGAGCAAGTATAAAGTAATTCTTCCTGTGATAATGCCCTGTGTGACTTAGGGACTTTCCAGCCAGAGGCTTTATCTCCATCGTGTTTAATAGCCCCTGAGGGACCACTCCATGAATTTATTTAATTGACTTTTGACTCCCTTGATGCATTTGGCATCCACAACATCCTGGGGCGATGAGTTCCCCTATGCAATTAGATTGTATGGGGGGAAAAAAACCAACAAAACAACTTCCTTTTGTTTGTTTAAACCTACTATATGATAATTTATTTAGTATCCCTTAATTCTGGTACTCTGAGTAATCCTGAACAACATCTACTTTTCATTTTCTCTGGGTCACTTCTTTTTGTGAACTCTGTTTTAACCATACCCTGTTTTGTAGCCTGTTTTCCACCATTGGAGTTACTGTGATTTTAGACAAAAGCCCTTCCTATTTTTGCTCCTCCCTGGCCAGGGGGTCTCTGTGCCCTGTCTAGCTCTGTAGATCCCCGTTGTGATGACGATGATGAAGGCCACAACTGGGCAGAATGATGCAGGTGGGATGACCCAGCAGTTGAACAGCAGTGTGGTAGAAATAATTGTTTTATCTTCTCTGCTTAACAGTTTCTATTGGGTGCTAAACCCTTCTGATTGCCGCTCAACAATGCGGTGACATTTCTTTGTGACCTTACCCACACCATCTGCATAATAGACCCCCTGACAGTGATTGCTAATGTGGAGCTGTAATATGCAGGTATAGCACAGCCAGCTTTTTCCCCTGTCTATACTTTTCAGTACTGAAATTTGTCTGCCACTTTCTTGTTCAGCTGCTGTGTCAATAGTCACTTGCACTTTTCTCTCTGTTGACTTGAAGCCTTGAACTCTACTGAATCATTCCATTTGTCCTTTTGCTAATCACCTTTTCAGAGTCATTTATAGAAAGCTGAGCTGCAGAGATTCCTGTTGGGTGTCATGTCCACTGGGACAGTTGATGTCTTATTACTGTTTTAATTTTTAACTCAAAGCAGTTGCTCCTTTACTTTATGGTACCTTAAATTCTTCAGAAGCCTTTAGAGGAAAGATCTTAAAATCAGTTCATTAGCAACAAATGTTCATTGTGTAAAGCAATGCCATTTCTTGCCTACACTTAGGGGGACCCTAATGGACTGGATGAGGCACAACTTGCCTCCCCAAAACCTGTGAGTCTTCCCCAGTCTGTCACTTCTCTCTGTGTACTTCATTTCTCTGTTTATAGGAGCTTTCCTCCCTTTCCCCAAAAAGTGCAGTATGGAGCTTGAGCTGGGTGATTGCAAGTTTGAGCCCCTTCAGAGCTGCTGGAGGGGATTTAATCCCTGGCTGTGGCTCTGTGTTACTGAGATCTATCAGTTTATTGTCAGCAAGAGTTAATAGGAAGCTTTCTTAGCCCTTTGATCATGGACTCTTCAGTGTATTTTGTTACTAGTGCCCGTGACTTAGAAAATTCTGCTTGGAAATTTTGTTGTATTTTTGGCAGTTGTAGATTTTAAATTTTAGACTTTGCTCTTATATTTCATTATTTAGACAGTGCTTCTACTTAGCCTCACTTTACTCGTAATTGTCCCGCTTTGTTAAGCATGCTAGCTTTTATACATTTTTTTTTCCACTTAATGACTTCAAGTGCTCTTCCCACCACCTGACTGTGTTTTTTCTGTACTGCCTTCTCCTTTTTATTTTTCTTTGAACAAATATTTGTGGTTTTAGGCAGCTCTCTATTCAAGTTAAACTTACAAGACAGGTTTGCAAGGCTCTCTTCAAGACTGTCAGTTTTAGAGTGCAAAGACCCACTGGCAAATATACCTAAAAGCAAACCCACTAGTTCCTGAGTTCTCCCCCGGATGTGATGAAGAAGAGTCTGTCTGCTTGATAGGTGGTAAATTGCTACTGGAGGGAACAGTAGCTTCCCATTTTAAATGCAGACATCTTCCCTCCTGTCAGTTATCCGATCTGTACAGGGAGATGGACATCTCCTGTTTGTGCTTATATCCTCCTATATCCATCACAGCCTCACTTATCTCCCTTAAGGTTTAGCAGTTGTTACCCTGTTCTGGATGGGTGGGTGATGGAGTAACTCTGATGCTGTAATGTCTGAGCATGGAACTTCAACCCTAGAGACTCTGTGACACTTGTTGATACAGTTAACTTGGCTGTGCTCTTTGATAAGCTCTCTTTAATGTATGCCTTAATGCCCAGCTCCTTGATGCTCAGCTCCTCCACCTGCACAGCCTGCTCTCATTCCTGTATAATTTGTACCCACTCATTACCATTGTCCTGTTGCTTATCTTCCTTCCACCAGGTTTCTGAGGTGCTGGTTATGTTAATGGCCCCATCTGAAACCAGGGCACTGCTCTTCGCTCACCTTGCTTTTTAGACCCTTGGTGCTTGGATAGAAATGCAGACGTGGTTCTTGTTTCGTTCTCGCTCTGCAGGCCAGAAAGGGATATCTGCTGGGGCTGAAGGCTGCTGTTTCCTTCCTGACTGTTTTTTGGCTTCTCTCCTATCCTTTTATTCAAAGATACAAAACTTTCATGACTTCTCCACTGGAGACTGCATTTTCCCAAACCACAAGTCTTGTCAAACTGTTGGCTATTCTACAATATTTAGTTTAAAAGACCTTCTCTGTGTGCCAGTAGCCTTGTTGTTTAGATTAATACTTGGATCTTTATAGGCTCTACCTATTCAAGCCTGTCTTTGCAGTACTATATGCTGAACTTGCAATGTCTCTGAATTTCACTATAGGGCACTGGGGGAAGCATTTCTGATGCATGCCACTGGGTTGGCCCTGGCCTTTAGCCTGCTAGCTACTGGCTAAATCTTGCCTTCAAGATTGTTCTCTCCATCCTGCATTGGTGGCGACCATGTGGACCACACCCTGAGTTCTTACTTAGCTCAGAGTGGGGGCCAGTCCAGATGTGAGACCACCCTGTTAGCATCCAGTAGGCAACTGATGTTCTGATTCTCAGTTTTCTGTTCCCATTACACTGATCTTTTTTATCCTGTTCACAGAATGCTCTGTTTTCAGAGGGATATCCTTATGCAAGAATACAACTTCCTCCTCCTCTGACATTTTTTTGGAGCTGCTGGTCTGCATGAGTGCTCCATGGTGTTCTTCAATGTCACTGCTATCTTGAATCCCAGCAGACCTCCAGTTTGTTCTTGCTTCAAGACTTGGCACTTTGTCTTTCAGGTCCAAGCGTACCCTTCACAATGTAGAGACCTGAGTGATCTGCCCATGATCAGCCCTAACAAATGCACAAAGCAGTCCAGCTGTGTATGTACAGCTAAAATCCTCTGCTCAGGCTTTATGATCCCACTAAAATAGACTGAAGGGGATGATCACCTGCAAAGGGTCTTCAGACATCCACTAAACAGGGATAGACTGAATAAATGATTTCTTAAACAGTACCATAATCAGTTATAAACAGACTTTTTTCATTTTATATGAGTTGGGCATCTTATCAAGACTGTTGCTTTTTGAGATGTCCTTCAAATATCCATCAAGGGGCTGTAGGGATGTCTTCCTGAGGGGGAAAAAAACTTAACTGTTTGTCTTGTTGCTCAGTTGCAGGAGGAATCCTTGTCCTGTCACTTAGTTATTCAAAATCACCTCCATTACATTCTCACCACAAATTTAGGATAGCTTGTGTAGAATGTGCTGTGAATTCTGGACAATTCCACTAAATAACACAGTCTAAGCACCTCAAACAAGCCTGAAACATAACCACATGCAACACAAGCATTCATTTTGAATGTCTGGGGAGTTGCAGTGACTTGCAGTCATTGTTGCAGTGACTTGCATCATTTTGATTTTGTGAAATGTGGAGTATAGAAAAGTTTGATAATTAATCCAACCACTTATTTGGCCTGGGTTTTTAAACTCCTTTAGCTTTTTGTTTTGTTGCTTGTTTCCCACCCCTGAAATTGACGGTGAACAGGAAGTGGGGACTAGAACCACTATAACCATGGTGCAGTGTAGTAGTGTTCAGTTAGGGGAAAATATGACCAAAAAAAAAATTGCTCTGGTTGCTTAGTAAATATGAGAGGCTTATTATTTTTTGTTATTAATTAAATCGCCACCCTGAAGATATGCTAATTATTTTAGATGTCAGTCTAATTTCTAGGAGAGCTTCTTCAAAAGCATGTGAAGATAAAGCCTAGGGCATGTGGACATAGTAATTTTAGATTTTATTTGATGCCATACCTTGAAAACAATAAATTCCATTTAACTGCTTGCTTTTGTAAACCTTGTGATAGATGTAGCTCTTAGCGTGGGTTTTAAGCCAGTTAGCTGCAGCCAGAGGATTGTTCTGAATTAATTCTTGTTTCATTCAGAGCAGTGATTTATTTTCTTTTAACCTTTTCTTTCAGCTTGTGAATTCCTCTGGATGTGTCCCAGGGAAGGTGCAATTCCTTGGTGGGGAAAAAAAAGTCCGATTAAGTGTATTAATGCATAGCTGATGGAAACTGCTTTTCTTTGTTACCTCTCACAAACCATATATCATCAGTCTGGAGATTCCTGGAGATTCATGGACTTGGGTCAGAAAGCAAGTGAATAAAATTGTCTTAGCAAAACATTCAGACTAGACTGAAACTTTGCTAGCGACATGGGATGCCCTCAATTGCTCTTCCCTTGCACAGCCCCAGGAACTGTTAAGTGGCCACCTCTTGTTTCCAGCCTGACTTTTAGTCGTGGCTTCTAGCCTTCAGATCCTGTTATATTCCTCTGCCAGAATTAGGAGCCCATTGGCTGTGATAGGCCAATCAAATATCTCCTAATTGATCTAGTGATGTGGTTACCAATGATAACCAACAGATGAACTTGGTCCTTTCTATTTCAGTGTCCCATGGATGTAGCACAGTGTTAATGCCAGAGTGAATCACAGGTATATTTGTCCTACATCTTTGCAAGTGGGCTTCATGGTGTGTCCAACAATTGTGATTAACACACAAAGTGTGTCCCCTGAATCAGCCCATCAGGCAAACAGCTCCTGAGACTGAGCATGTACAGGAATGGATACAAGAAGAAAATAGCATTGAAACATTGGTAGAGTTGTATGCTGCACCTGGTCCTGAGACAGTGATGGGTGGACAAGCAGTGGCTCACACAAGGATAAACCTCTGCAGTGAAGACAGCTGGATGGTAGGGCAGGCAGCAACAGAGACCAAGTATCCATCTAACGGATTCAGAAGAAAGAGAAAGGAAAGTCTCACAAAAGGTGCATATGTAAGCTTTATAAAGACTTATTAAATCCTATTTGGAAGGCTCAATTCCTGCAGCCCACATATTGGACTATGGCCTTATTTTTAGTTGGGAAACAGAGTGAATACAATCCCAGCCCCAGAAGGGACTGCAGGTTGGGAGATGCCATCTGTCCATTGTGAAGATAATTTTGCTGTTGGTCTTGCACCATCCTGGACAAACAGTTGGAGTATGTTCATCCAAGACACTGTGTATTTCAGGCCAAGGTGAACACCAATGGGAACTGGGCCCCTTTGCCATATGCTGCTTATTTTATTGGTTTTACTCTTCTGCTAGGAATGGGTGATGAAAAGGATCAGGTCATGGTTTAGATGTTCCTCAAAACACTGAAATGACACTGATTTGGGTCCTTCCCTGGCTTTGTTACAGCTCTAGGATGCTGTTTATTTCTGCCATATGCCACTCTCAATAGCCAATTGCTAATCAGCAGTGCTGGTGTACGTGCTTCCCACTGCTGTCATTAGGCATTTGTTAGCTGATCTGCTCCACCATTGGACTTCGTGACCTGACTGCAACAAGATGTTTATTAAGTTGGATATGGGTGCACAGGCCAGTGTGTGTATTTCACTTGTATTAAATACAAATGAAAAGCTGTGGCTAGTTAAATGTAACCAGGTAAGTCTTGGCACTTCCCACGGCAAGCACGTTGCTGCTGCAGGGATAACAGAGCTCTGCAGGTGGATGAGTGCCTGTGGAAAAGACATTGTTTACAACAGTCCTTCGGGAAACTGTCTGGGTTAAATATGGGCTGAATTCATGAACCTGAGAAACAGACAAAAGGAGAACCTGAGAAACAGACAAAAGGAGTCTGAGCGAATGCTTAAGACAGCAACAAACAGGATGAAAGAGTTCCATGGGCCCAGAAATGCTTTGGGAAAGGTCCTTTCCCCTCTTTAATGGAGGATAAGTGGAAGGCAAGAGAAATGTATAACACAAAGGGGATCCAACAGTGTAGGTGCAGTCTCTAGTGATGTAGAGAGGGAAGATGGCTCTCCTCGCTCCTCCAGAAGAAAAAAAGTGGGGAAAAAAAGACCAAGACTGCTAGGTCAATCAGCCATGTCTGTTGGAGATACTGGAAGGTGCCTTTATCTCAGCAGATCACTAACTGGTGAGTGTTCAGCACTCCTTTTTGGAGGCATAATCCATACCTGTGGAGAAGTCCAGAGGCAGGCCAGACCCATGGGGTGGGCAGGACTTGGAGCATGTCTTCCTGGGCATAGGGTGCTTTGCCGCACCAGCCATGTGGACAGATGTTTGATGGGGTGTCTCTTCAGCCTTTGTGCAGTTCAGAGCACAGCCAGAGCGACCTCTTCTCTTCTCAGCATGAGTGGAGTGGCTGATGTTTGGCCATAAGCTATTGTGTAGACAAATCCTCATGTCAGACACTAAAGAGGGCTTTGGTGTGGGACACTAATGTCAGAAGTTTCAACTTGTGTGTAAGGGAAGTCATGCTAGCTGGAATCTGCCATGGAGTCCCAGCACTATTTCCAGAAAGGGGCTGGCAAAACATTCCTGCCAGAGCGTAGGGATTATTAGCTCAGTAGTAAGTGCATTAGCTGAAGATCAAGTACAAACTTGTAAGGAATTTGATCACTTTAGACTTGCACTCAGAAATATTTGACCACAGTACAGAGAAACAGACTTCAGGGTTACACATTGAATGCCTGAATCCAATTTGGGTTTTGGTGTGTGAGTGGAGACAACTGAGCAGGGAGGACTGAATAGAGATGATTTAAGTGTGTTAGACCTAAAGTGATTCCCCCAAATCCTAATGCGTTTCTGGTGATTCCTCTTCCCTCTGAAGGATCAAGGGATGTTCCATTATCTTTGATAAGGCTTGAACTATTCCTTTACCAACCAGAGTGATGCTATTGAAGGTAATGATGCTATTTGACAGCATGTCTCCCTTTCTCATATAAAGGTGTTTAAACCATTTTACACCTCACATAAAAGGAAAAGTCTCCTCTTCCCTAGGTATTGTCACATCATCAGCACATTGGGGAAAGGTTGTACGGTGGCTGAAAATTAATAGTGTCTTAGAGTTCTGCAACTTTTAATTTAAAAATAGGGGGTTTTGACCAAATGCAAATACTCATGTTATTTGTATGGTCTCCTAAAGCTGGGGAATATGGAACGAGAAAAAATCCACAGTTTTCACACAAACATAGTCTGTTTTCTGTTGTAGTTGCCTTTTTTTTTTTTTAAGGGTGGTTTTGGTTTTTTTTTAAGTTTTTAGGCTTTTTGGAAATTATTCTCATTGGCTTGCAGTTCTGGTCTCAGTCCACAGCAGCAGTCACCTGTAGGCATGATACTGTGGTCTTCTTTCAGATACATGCATAGAAACATCTTATTCTCAGTTATCTTTTACAGGGCAAAGAAATTTGGGATCCAATCTTTCCATAGGTTCCTTCAGAGGAACAGCTGGTGCCTTGAGGGATCACAGGCATGGCTGAAGGTACCCACTGGCTGTGGGATAGGTTAGAGATCAGAGTTTCATAGTGCAATTAGCAGAGTGGGGCGTGGTGATACTATAATCTAAGAACAAGCAATACCCACACGGGGTGTGTTTTTGGCCTCCTGATGTTACAGCAGCAATGAATAGTGGCACTTAGGACACCACACCCTGCGGCTAGTTCTGACACTACAGAGCCTTTGCCACCGCGAAAACATAAATAATAATTTTGCGAGGAGAAAAATATGATGGTCTTGTCCCTCATTGTTCAGGTGGGGATAGCTGGTGATGAGGGTTGCTGGGTGACATAGAAGGACTCTCTTCTCACTGGAGGCCAGGTTGTTGGTACCACTCATTGGAGTGGCACTGATGGGGTCAAGCTGGCAGCACAGGACAGGGCAGTGTTACTCGAGTGGGTCATTTTGTGCTGCACAATCCCTAGTGCACTGTGCTCATGGGCTCTCCAGGCTATCTTCTCACTGTCCACGGGAAAATAATCTCAGGACAGACTTTTCTTCCTCTGTTGAAATTCTGTTATTTCACTAGCCTAGTGACAGTCATTGTCTTTTACTTTCCTGTGTCAATTGAAGCCAGAGTCACAAAAATTTCTCCTTTGTTCCCAAACAATGGGGTTGCATGTTTTTTTTTCCTTTTTTTCTTGCACGATGACTCTGGATTTTCAGCTGGTGTGCCATGCTTCCCTTCTAGCCGTGGCCCACGGCTGGTGCTCTGCAGAGGTTGGAGAATACCCACAGTGAATCTGGGTGGTTATGCAATGCTGCACATGAAGTAAAATTCCTTTCTAACCCCTGCAGGCGATCAGTTTACGCCCTGAATGATGAGATTTTGATTACCCTTATCTAAGCTGCATATACTGTTAACGGAGATGAAATCAGCTAGATCTGCTAAGGCCCATCAAAGTACAAACCATGGTGGCCTTCTGAGACTGCGAGTTCTTTGTGACTCCATGGGACATCGTGGTGCTTTGCCATGGGAAATCCTTTCACTATGCAGATGTTACTTGCTGAGGCTTTGTAGATCAAAACTCAACTTCTGCCATCTCCAGGCTAACAATGAGCAAATGCTGCCCTGGAAAGCGTTGACAGTAGGAATGGCAGGCTGCTTCCTCAGAGTCGGTGGGGAGAGCTTGTTCCTTTGATGCCGGGAACATCCCCAACCTCAGATGGCATTGGTTATAACTTGGGGAGCGACTTTCCTCTCCAGTGAGTGCAGCTTCCCAGGGCAGCCTCATTCTTCTGCAAACAAAAGTTGTTGAGCTGTGGGAAGGCTCCTGGCTGGAAGGTGGGAATTTTCATAGCCGGAATGAGACTGGGTGGTATGTTACACCCTTGGATGCATCTCTCCCCTGGATTCCTCTGTGTTATATTTCATATCCAGAAAAAGATAAGTATATTTTGAAAATCCAATTCAGCAGTACACCAGAGCTGCTTATACCCTTCAGCCTGATGGGAGGGAAGAACTGATAAATTGATCAGTTGTCAAGGCCAGAAGAGATCAATAGGACCATTAGTCTGGTGTGCTGTGCAAACCAACCACAGATGACACTAGTGATTCCCATACTAGGTCTGAGAGATAGCATTGTTGTTTTGACTTGTGGAGGATCTCTCGCACCACAGGAATGAGTTCCAGTGTAAGACCAGGGATGAATAGACTGAAATAGGTGTGACCCAGAGGATAATGTGGCCTTCTGCATCTTAATGTACCAACCTTTGAAATGCAAATAATAACAGGGCCACCCTCTAAGGATTCATTAGTCCTTTGAAGATGGCCTATAACACATGCCATTATTGTGATCTTCCAAACTTGGCCTCATCCCTGTCTTTTGGACGTACACCTCTCACTGTTGCTCACTTCCTGATTAATTTCCCCCTCCTCCCTGGCACTGTCAAGCTAAGTCATCAGTGACAAAGGCCTGTCCAGGACAGTCAGCCACATGTTATGGTGGCTCATGGCCTGGGAAGAGTTGCAAAGATGAAACCAATAATCTGTCTCAAGCACAGAGTGCTGAAAGTTGCTACCATTGCATTGCAGATGTGACAAAATAGACCCAGGACTTCTCTGTGGTGGAGGACGTTCAAATGACATGTAAGACAGTTCATTACCCAAGATACTTTTTGTAATTTTTAGATCAAACTAAAAAGTGGATTTGGGCAGGAAAAGAAACCTGATAACAGGGAAGGTCTTGTGTTATGTCACTGTGTCCAGGGGAGGATGCAATAGATGCTGAATTTATGGGAAGTTGTTAGATGCTCTCGGTGTACAGAGATTTGCAAAGTAACTGGTCCAAATTAAATTTATCCACATTCTTTCATATTGATGCAGAATGTTCACTTGAAACAGGTGCTTTTTTTGTGTTTTTTTTTGTGTGTGTGGATATTTGTGTTTGTTTATTTGGCTGGTGTTTGGTTGGTTGGTTGTTTTTTTTTAATGTGTTTTATTCTTCGGTAAAACTTTTTGACATGCTCTGGACATGTTACTGAAATGGTTTTTGCTGAGGCTTCATGGGCACTAGAATGCACAGGGTTTGCTGTGCACCTGAATCTAAGAGGTGGAGGAAATCAGGAAATTCCCATCATTCCTCTCCTGCCCTCTAGCAGTTCACCCTCCTCGGTGAGCTGCCAGAGGGGAAGAGCGCTCCGGGATGCTGAGCGCTAACACGCTGCCTTTGCCGCGACGCAGCCAGGTGGCGTGAAGAGTTAGCTGCTGAGCTGGGCTGCATGCCCAACGCAATGGTGGGAAATGAGAATCAGGGAAGGACTTTTCACTGGGTCGGACTGGTGGAGCTCTGCTTTGGGATGAGGAAGCTTGTCCTGGCTGAAGGGAAAGGACCATGGTGTAGCCCCTGGGTACCTGCAGTGGTGGTGGGGATTTCAGGATGACCAATGCTTACTTCCATGGAGACCTGGGCAGCGCTCGCCTGAGCTGCAGCAGCAGTAGGTACGAAGAGGGCGGCTCTGAGTCATGTGTCTATCGCAGTACAGAAGCTCAAACTTGTTTCTATTAACTTGGGGCTAACTGGCTTGTTGTCTGATTAGCAGCTGGGTTTTGCTCACAGAAGAGCATGCAAGCAGGAGTGCTTTTCCCAGTGTCATGAACCTTGGGGTTTGCATGGGATGTGTGCAGATGGTGTGCCTCCCAAACTGTCCTGAAGACACGGGTGAGACTCATAGCAGCAGGGTAGGTGCATAACTGGCTGTCTCGGCGCGGGCAGGAAGTGATCTTGATGTGGTGATTGCCAGCAGAAGTGAGCACTTTACCGGGACAGCAGGCAAGATGTCTAGAAGAGACCTTCTCTGTGGGCAACACTTAGGCAGATGCGGCCCAGCAAGCTGTTAGTTTGCAATGTTAGTGTGACAACACAATGACATTTCCTTGGTATTTCTTATTTGATGACTGCAGATGAGCTCAAAGTGAGCTGTAAGGGGCTGCTTGCTCTGAATCTAAAGTTAATAATGTTGAGAGACTGATTAAAGATGGGTGCCTTTGAAGACCATGCGTCTTGCTTTAGAGGTGTAACTCATGAACCACTGCTGAAATTGAGAGCTCTGAACTCTGCTTTGGCTATGAACCAATATACCATCTACTCTGGGTTTTTTTTGTTAAATATGCCGAACAACTGTGCCTCTTCTCTTGTAGCTCTGAGGATTTCTAGGTTGTGAAAGGAGTGTAGTCATTGGTTGGTAAAGAGACATTTCAGAGACATTTTTAAGCAGTGGTGCTGCTGAGGTTCCTCTGAGGGGGAAGAGAGGTGGTGGGAAGGTAAAAAGTGTGTCAATCAGGTCAGGGAAGGATGGCTATAGCGGGAGTATAGGCATGTCTGTAGTTTCATTAAAAATACGCAAGATCTACTTTTCCTAGTCATGTTACTTTCCACATGGTGTGAAGGAGTTAATTTCCCTGGAAGGGGAGCAGGGGATGGGATCTGGTCTCAAAGTCTGCTTCATGTGCTGTTCTGAACAGGGCACCCGGAGAGATGGTAAAGCACAAACCACCTGAGTATATGCTGGAACCTGTGTGGCTGCAAAGGTTGTGGTGGTGTGAATTTGTCTGTCATTCAGGAAGAAGAGTGAGCAGCACTGACACAAGCATGTGTTGCTTTTCCAGTCTGGTCTAAGGACCCAGTGGCAATGTTGGTTAAAGTCCCTTTTGCTTGCTGAGAATCACGCTGATGACACTGAAGCCACAGTACTGATTGTAGAGATGTGAATTTTCCAGGATGGAGGGGGAACACAAAGAGTGGTGTGAAGAGGACTGGCCACGGCAGTAGTGTCAAAGTATGTGAAACATGGGTAGCAGCCGATCCCTGTCAGGGCTCATTTTGTCCCACTGTGGTGGCTTTGGAGAACTGACACAAAACACTGTCTTGCTCTGGGGTGAGAATGGGTCTGTGCAGCTCATGCTCTTGAGCATTGAGAGTACCCTCAGAGCTGCTTGGGCTGGAGACTGGCATTCAAACAATGAAGAGTTACTAAAGAAGATGGTTTAAAAGACCACCAACCAAAAAAAAAAAACCCCTCAAAATCCAAACATAAACCACAACCAAAACAAACAAATAAAAACAACCAAAAAACAACCCCCACAAACAAAAAAACCCTCACCTCCCTAAAAAGCCTAAACCAGTTTTGCTGCCAAGATTTCCTTTGAGAGGAACATCCCTAGGTGATACTAAACTCATTGGAAAGGAGGTGATCCCATTTGCAAAACAGTGCTATGTCACTAAAGGGAAGAAAAAACATTTTCTGAGTGGACAAAGCATCCCAATTATTTTTATATATCTATAGATATGTTGCTGTGCAGGCACAGCCTGTGAAGGATAGGGAGAATTATCTTAGGAAAGGGAATGTAAGCATGTTCATCACTAACTGGGATGCAACTTTTTTGGCTGCTTATTTGAGTCCCTCCTCCATTCTTCTTGGGGACTCTAAAGAGAGAAGAGGTGAATGTCCCCTCTGGTTGTGTCCTGCCCACCATGGTGCTGGCCCTGCTTTGTGAATTTATACCTAGGACTCCCCACAACCTCTTTGGTTTCCATCTGACAAGAGCTTGCCTAAATTTCATGGTATGCTCCCATTTTCCTCTGCATTTCCCTAGCTGCTCCTCCATAATTATTTTTATCTTGTTTCCTGGGTTTTTTTGGGCAGAATGTGGTAGAAAATGGACTTGGTAAGAGCTCTCCTACCAGGCATAGTATCATTATATGCTATTTATTTGTCAAAATTTTCAACTGAGACATGAACAAAAGTCTTTGCAATATCTCTTCTTGCCCTCAGCTGCTTTTCTCAGTGGCATATTGCTCTTCAGCTGTTTGACATAATTTTTAAATTAAGATTAGCAAGGTGCTGTACTAAACTCATTGCTAAAGCATCAGAATTGTCTCTCCTACAGATCTGATCCTGCAATACAAACTCCTATGGAAATTAATGATCTGCCTGGATTCCAGTGCAGGATTGAGACTTTATTGGGTAAATCCATCAAGAAAGGCAATCAAGTGCATCAAGCAAAGTTTATGTTTAATACACTATTGCTGTCATCCCTCATTATTCTGCTCAGGTTTCCTTTTGTATCTCAAGCACCCAGGAGCAAATCCCTCAAACAATATGGCTTTGTAGGGTTCTTTCCATGCCCAACATCACATTTCATATCATTTTTTTTTTTTTTCTTGTTTAAATTTTTGTTCGCTTGTTTGTGGTTGATTTTGGTGGTGGGGGGGGGGGGTTGAGGTTGTAGTTATGCAGTAGTAATTGGGAAGGAAATACTTCTCTTTTTTTAATATTTGGTACTGAACATAGTCCTCATTTTGGTATCAAGGCGTATTTGGGCCATTCTGACCTTCTCCCACAGGCTGGTGTGGGACAGGGAACTGCAGTGGTGGAACTATGGGAGAGAGATGTGGTAGTCACAGTGCTCTTCTAGGCTCAGGACCTGTGTGTGTGTCTCCTCTTTCTTTGTTCTGTCCACACTGCCAGGCTGGGAGCTGCTCTCACCTAGCCAGTCTGACTGGGTCTGGTACTCACTGTACTTCCTTCGGGAACAGAGCGATCAGCCAGCTGTCTTAAATCAGGGAATTGTTTCACTTCTCTATAGGAATGGAGCTTTCAGAGGAAAAGAAAATTTTAAAACCAAAAGCCACTTAAAAATGCACTTGCTCTCCCCAAACTCTACCACCCCATGGCTGACTCATTGAAGACACTTCAGTCTTTTGTATTAGTCCTTCAAATAGCTTTCCAACTCTGTCCACTTCTAAACTACCATACACTTTTTTTGCTTTTCCCATTCAGGATTTTTTCCAGTCTCTCCCAAGGATTTACTATGCTTTATCAGCTTAGTTCTCTTCCTGTTGGCTCCCCCTAATTCCATACCCAAAATAGGCATACAGAAATTCTCATGGTTCAGGGCAACTTCAGCTCTGCCACGAACCATCTGTATAACCTTAGGCAGTTCACTTTTCTGTTCCAAGCTCCCCACTGTGAACCTGCACATAATTTCATGATAAATTTAAAAGAAATGATAGGAAAGATCATACACCAAATTAGGACTCCTCTTACTTGGCTTTGGCTCCAGTTGTAAACACTAACAACTATTCTGATCTGAGAAGTGTGTGGCAGCAATATATTACAAGGATTTATACGGAGCTGTGTTGGCCTCTCTGGCCAAGCACATCATGCAGAAGTATGTTTTCTTCCTCAGATGGTGCTGACCTGCCTCTCTGTACAGCTGCAGCCTGCTTGCCTGTGCCCGAGCCCCTCATCACTATAGTCTGCTTGACTCTCATTTATCCACCTGTTTCAAACCTTGCAAATTACTTTTCTCCCTGAACTCTCCACTTCTTGCTGGAGAACCAAGCACTCTGCTTCTTTCCATGTAAATCCCATTCCAAAACTACAATGTCATCTTTATTTTCTTCTATTGATTCTTCTGAGAAGCCCTTCACAGGACGACAGACTTCATTTTTCTCTTGTCTTTGGGGGAGATCTAAGCAGAGCTACTTTGCTGGACCCTTTACAACAATAACACCATATCTGTATGAGCACTGATCTGCTTGATCTGTATCTATCACATGGCCTGCCAGATCCCATGTAGGCTGTGCAAAGGTTTTCATTAGTAATGCTGCAATGTCTTCTGAAGACAACAAGGAGAGAGGGAAGGCATGAGGATTTGGCAGTGGGGTTTTATCATTAGCACAGCTGCTATGTGAACTGTAGCATCAAACTCAAATAATTTCAACAAAGTCTTGAACATGGTGCTTTTCAACCTTACCTGAATGCTTAGTATCTACCTTCATACTGAGGTGCTTTAATAAAAGCAGATTGACTTCCAGAGGTCTTGAGTGACCTGTCCTTGAAGTTGTCTCTGCTGGAGCCAAATTATTAAAATAAAACCCTTTCAGCTATTTTGATATTAGAGAGTATTAGTATTGTGCCAATTGGGGTGACACTGTCTTAAGAACAAACTTAAGGATGGCAAGAATTCCTCCAGCTGTGTGGGGAAACTGAAATAATCTATTTATAATATTCTTACCTTGACAAAATGCAGGGAGTGACTCAAATATGTCCCATCCTTATGGAAATTAATTGTGTTAATGGGATCATTAGAATTTAGAGCTACTGTCATCAAACTGGTTTTTGCAGCTAATGATGGTTCTTGGTGACATTATGTCATAATGAAGGCGGAGAATATGGTCATCTATATATATGTGATCTGACCTGAGTCCTTTCTTTGGGTTTCATTGAGCAATGTACTAATAGAATCAACATAGGCAAACAGCTGCCACCCTCACCATGAAAATAGAAGGTGCCTCGGTGGTCCTTGCTCTGGCATTTTTCTGCTTCTTCTCAGGTTAGTAACTTCTGATGTTCTCTGTGCTGAAATCTGGGACTGGCAGAGGACCCAGCCTGGGAACACCCATAAAGACAGAGATTTAGAGCACTCTTGTTCTATAAAAAGTATATTGGCATAAGGAGAAGACCGTGATTTTCTTACTGTACTACTTGTATTGATTTGATATAACACATTATTGATAATGTCTTTTTCTCTTGCATGTGAAAATAGTGAAGTTCCATTGGTAGGTGAAAATAGCTATTTTTATTAGAGTCAACAGTTTAACAACAAACAACAACCCCCCCCATCTGTCTAAGTGGAGGGATACAAATTTCCATCCAGACTGAATTTTTGCATAAAAAGCTTTGAACAAAATTGTAATACAATTTTCAGTAAATTCAGGAAAGTAGAGATTTCAACACTAAGGAATACATTTTTGTATGGCTGTAGTAGGGAGAGGAGCAGGAATTTAGGCTTGTTGCAATGATCTTTCCCTTTACTGCCTATTTCTATTGTAAAAGAACTAATCAAGAGGATTTCTTGATGGTCCCCTGTGATGCCACTGGTGTTGTAAGAGGAAAGGGGGAAATATGAATTATAATATGAATTATACTAACTCTAAAGGGCTTAGAAAGAATTGTGTATCAGCTACCCACCTGATGACTCATTATTAATGTGGTAGTTTGTGTGAAGTACTGCAAATAGAATGGGTCTTGAGAAGAACTTTGAAAGGTTTGGGCAAACACTGATATTAAAGGCTAGCTCTGGTACCTGTACCCCAATTCTAACTGAAAATGAAGAAAGTCAAAAACATTTGGCTAAGATTGATACTACTACTAAGGCAGTGGGGTAAAATAATAAACGGTTTCTGAATCATCCTTGGAACTTGGATTTTAAGACTATGAAAAGTAGCACAATAAAGGAAGGCACAAATACACAAAAAATAGATGGTTTTGCATTTGAATGACACAAAGTGCTGCATTCCAGAAGGTCCCTAATGCCCAGTCCTTTCTATCACTGTACAATAATGTATAGGATTAGCTTTTATCTAGAGGTATTTTGGTGGATTAGAACACTGCATTGAGTGTTTTAATTAAATGCTTTTGATTTAAAAATTCCCTTCAAAAAATTTGTATGGTTTCATTGTTGTGTTGGTTTGTTTTTGTCACAGATGTTGCCAGCCAAGCTTCGATTAAGGCGAGTCCAACCTTTTCTATTCTGATTCTCCTTTTGTTTTGCCAACTCTGCTGCTTAATGCATGCTCTGAGCAAAGTCATTTAGATGGACTATACTTGGATGTCGTAATGCTTTTTCAGTGGTTGAAAAGGTAGTGAAATTCTCCATGTTTAGAGACAATATTTTTGTAATACAGCAACAGCTTAGCTGACAGTATATGTTTGGTGTGCTATGCTGAGCATGTATTTGAAGAGCTCTGGGATGGAAATCTTGTAAGACATGTAGAAAGGGCATGTATTATGTTTTTAATGATATTTCAGAATTTTACTTCTGATCCAGCAGAAACCACTGGTTCTGATAATTCCCAAGTTTGAGAATTAGAATTAAAGCAAGTCCTCTGAGTCTCAGAAAATTATTTGATTCAATGACTGAGATTCAATGAGCTCCATTCATGTTTTAATCAAACAAACTTGTCTCTCTTTACTAGAGGCCCTTTTGGAAAATATAGTAGCCAAAAATAACTAAATGGTTCTCCCTAGTCTGCATTTCAGTTACCCAGCAGAAGAGGCAATTGGTTGCTGTAGCATTACAAAATATTATTGGTTTTGCTTCCTAAGAGGATTGTACTTTTCTTTTTTAGTCTTGCACCTGAATCACTCTTCAGTCACTCTGGTCAATTCATTACTTTTGCATCCCACTGGTGCTTCTAGGGCTGTGTTTTCTGCTCTTGACTAGCTTTATAATATAGAGTCCTCCCCTGAAGCAGGTAGCAATTTGCAGCTGTATGCAAATTAAATGTTTTCCTTTTCTTATAAATAATGGTCCTTGCAATGGGTTTTGAACTTTCTCATTGTCTATTCTGCCTCGGGAGCCATGAGCAGGGCTCTGGATGCAGCCCGTACTGTGGGTGTTGAGGGATGGGGATGAGGAGTGAGGTAGCCTCAGGCCTGGTGTTGAACAGACTATTGCTGTAGCTCATCCAGAAAAGTTTAAATGTGAACAAGCTGTTCTCAGGATCTTGATGGCCTCACAGGGAGCCTCCACTGACTGTCCTCTGTGCTTTTCAGAATGAGTGCATGAAAATTTGGTCACTTCTGCGCAGTGGGAAGTTTTCCTGTCCCACCACCAAGGAGCCTGTCAGTAGCCCAGATGGCAAAGCAGATCATAACAAGTGCCTGATGTGCCAAAGGCTGATGTGAGTATCTGCTATGTGGTGGCTTACACGCTGGCTCCAGCAGCTCTCCTGCCCACCCACAGCACGTCCTCTCCTCCTGCAGTCAGGAGGCTCTGTGGTGTAAGATCCTAGTCGTGAGCTAGACAGACCAGTTAGTAGCTGTTCAGCAAACCCTTGTACACATTAGCTCTTTCAATCTCATCACATGGGGGGAGGGACACACTACAGGGTTTGAGGAGCAAATCCAGGGTGAAAACATACACGGATTTCATTTCTTGTTCCCATAGGTAGTGTTTAATAGAATTGAAGCACCTGGATATTAGGCAGAGAGAAAGGATGGTAAGCTGCCCTGTGAAGAGATGATAAACACCCTGGGCACATCTCAGTGAGCTGGAGCCACAGTGCTGCTCTGTGCCCACTGCCTTGTGTAACGGGAAGGTGGGGTTGGCAGGACTGGCCTTTAATCTCTAGCTATTTTGGTTTTGTCCGAGGACTACCTGGTGCTGTGTTACTCATGGTTCCCTTTCTTGCAGGGAAAGAGACTCAAAAAACAAAGGGAGCGGTGGAGAGGTGAACAGGAATGTGAACTCCATAGAAGAGGTGAGGTGAAACATCCCTACTGAAGCCAGTTTTATCAGCGTGCCAGGAGCAGGGTGATGCAGGGGTATTAAGTCTTCTGCCTCTGACCCACTTGTTGAGTGTATTTGTCTGTGGTGTGGGAAACACTGGCTTGGCCAGTAGGGAAGAGCCCAGCAATGCACCTGCAATGGGAGCTGGGCAAACATGCTCTGCTTTGGGAAAAGGGTCTGAAGGAGCATGAGGCTTTGTGCCATCCATGAGCATAAAAGAAACCAGAACTCCTCGCGGCTCCTCCCAGGCAATCTAGTCCCTGTTGGGCAATTGCTGGCATGGCACATACAGTCTGTGCCTGACCCAGAGTATAGGCTAAGGAGGATACCTGTCTGTTTATAAGACACACCATTGGCATCTGACAATTAATAGCAATGATGGTGCATGTGAGCTCTGACTAGGGCAGGGTGTGGGAGCAGGCTGGCTCTAATTGTCCCTTGTTTATCTTGTTGATGCACCTTCTGGTTTCTTTTACCCATAGCTGTTTTTCAGATAGCAAGTCTTTATGTGGAAGGAGTTGTCCTTTCGAGCCTTGGGTTTTTATTCTAGATAGGAGTGAATTGGTTTCCATCAGATAGTGTTGGTTGCAGTGATTTATTTTTTAAAGTTCTGGTTAAGCAGGGTATGTGCATATGTGTCTGTGCATTTTAAAGGCTTTGTAAAGTACAACCGTCCTAAGTCACATCTTTTTTTAAACACCTGACTTGCCAGGGTGTGGTCCCGAAGGCAGAAGGTCAGTTTCACAGTATCAGGAAGAGACCTATACTGAATTCTTTATTCAACCATAGATTTTCTGTCTGGCTTTTGGCAAGTAATTTTCTAGGCTTTACTTCCCCATCTGCAGAGTTGGGATAAGTTATCAAATCATCTCCTTTACACAGTGTGAAGGGGGGAAAAAATGTGTTACAGATCATATGGTAGATAACCTTAAAAGTGCCATATAAAAGAACCTACAGACATGTAGCATGTGTTTCTTATGCTACAAACCTGCTGTGTGCCCTGGAAGTTACAGGAAGACTGTTCAGAGGAAAAGAAAGACCAGGCTGAAATGCTTAAGCAGGCTTTCCTGCAAAAGCCTTTTTTTTTTTTTTTTTTTTTTTTTTTCTTGAAATAGACTGCTTTGGTTCAATTGAATGCATAGTGTCATGCTTAGTGGAAGGGAAAAATGCCCACCTCTAACATACCGGGGAATGTGAGGTGTGCAAGGATTATTTTTTTATTCCTGCAGCTTTGTCTTTTTCCTGTGCATGGTTCTAAAAATTCTTGTTAGTGTGCTCTTTCACAAGAGGTTGGAAACCTGACTTCCTAATTCAAAATTCACTGAGACATTGTAGCTTTTATAATTTTATAGCTAGGTCCTTTGGGCCGGCTTTTGTACGTCTTATCTATTAGAAACAAAGCTATCCTGGGCGCAAATGACAAATCTGCTCACCTAAACACACTGATTTAGGCTGGATATTAGGAAATATTTCTTCACTGAAAGGTTTATCAAACATTGGAATGGTCTGCCCAGGGCAGTAGTGGAGTTGCCACCCCTGGAGGCCTTTAAATGGTGTGCGGACCTGGAGCTTAGGGACATGGTTTAGTGGTGAGCTTGCAGTGTTTGGCTGAAGGTTGGACTAGATGATGTTGAAGGTCTCTTCCAACCAAAGACGTTCTGTGATTCTTGGACTCACTTGTTTTGTGTTGCATGTTGTAGTTTAAGAGAACACATTGGGCAAACTATAGTTTTTCCACTGAGTTGCGCCTCAAGGAAAGAAAATAGTGTTTGAAATGTAATTCACTGGGTGGATAATCTTTTATGGATTTCTGGGAGATGAGTGTCTCTGTCAGCATATCTGTGTCAACCTGTGCTTTTGGCATTTCCACAGGATGACTGCCAAGAGTTTCGGGATCTGTTTAAGAAAGGGAAACTATCCTGTACCAGAGAGAATGACCCTGTCCGGGATTCATCTGGGAAACAACACAGCAATAAGTGTATCATGTGTGCAGAGAAGTTGTGAGTAGAGAAAAAATACTACTTCTGTTGAGAAAGTGACTTCTGGAGTGACCCATCTGCCGATGCCAGCGGAGAGGGTCTCTCGCCCCTCCTGCAGCCAATGGTGGGAAAAACCTCTGGCTCCCAGCAACACTGTGGTATTCACTTTCTCATCTTGTTTCTCTTCCAGCAAAAGGGAGAATGAGCGGAAGTTATCTAAAAACAGACAAGGAAAAGATAAGGTGAGATTAAAGTATTAGGCAGGTGAATATAAAACTTTATGGGACTTTCACCCAAGATAGAGAAAAGGCAACACTATTCCACTCAGTCGTTCTGTCTCCACTGATTTAATTTTGAGATCCACTTTCCTTTCCCTCCTTATTTCTTACTCATGCTCTTTAATCTCCCAAGTGAACAACTTGTATGTGAACATTATGATCCACTGACCTGTGGATCTAGGGACAGGCAAATCCCATCAGAGTAAAAATCCAAATGTGCTGTGCTGTCCTGAAACGTGGCTCAAGGGTAGATAAGTGAATGCTGCTCAGGGTGCTAACTGGGGAGGGAAGGAGGGGAAATGTGGGTGAAAAGCTCCAAATCTGAACTCCACAAAGGTCAAGCGATCATTGTATTCTGGGAGGAGAGCTCAGCCTTATGCTATCTCCACGGGCCTGTGGCTCATGTTTAGTTTTCCTTGTTGGAACCTTTGTTCTCAGAGAGCTGCCATTCACCACCTTTGCCCTGCTACCCTGCAGCCACCGTGTCTATGTGCACTGATGATTTGCTGGCAAAAGCAGCTCTGAAAAGTGACTTTTCCATCCCTTACAACATTACCTTTTGACTTCTGCTACAGTAGGGACTGGTGCGGTCCCCTTAAGCCTTGGGATAATCCTGTTTCAATGCTTTCCCTAATGACTTTGGCACAAAAAAAAATGGAAGCATAAGTGAAATTTGCTGATGGCAAAGCTGAGAGGCAGCATCAGCAGAGGAAGATCAGCAGATCACTCAGGACTAATTGGATAGAGCTGAGGCCTGGAGTAATAGAAACAAGATAAAATGTAATAATAGTGCAAGATCACACAGTCAGTGATTAAGAAAAATCCTGCTTGTCAGTCAGAAGTGGGAAAGGATAAGAAAGCCCTGGATTCATTAGTGGGTCAGGGATGTGACAGACCATGAAAAAGGCAAATGAAAATCTTAGATGTACTCAGTGAAGTTTTTGCAGTGGAGGTTGGGAAGTTAACAGAGCTCCAGAAATGCTAGTTCAAAAGGAGAGTGTTTGAGAGAGGCTATTAGGGCAAGGCAGATCTGTGTTGGAGGCAGAGGATCAGGGTGCTGAGCAAGGGAGCAAGGCACAGAGGATCTGGGAGAGCTTTCCTGGGCTTGTCAGGAATGGAAAGCACCACCTGAACTGCACAGGGGTGTGAGCACATGCTGGTGATGGGGAGGAGCAGTGAGGCTCTCAGAGTGTGATATTTATTTCTGACAGGAACAATGTGAAATGGCTGCTGGACACAGCAGGTGCAGGCTCATCCTGTGCTGGATCGTATCTTACCTACCCATGGCTAGTTTGGCTCTAGGGAAACATGGGGCTTTGTCCTCCAAGTGTTTTACCAACATTAGTCCAAGAGCAAAGCTGAGGAGTCAGAGGTTGGGGTGCTCTGAACAGGATGCAGGGAAAAATGCTGGGGAAATCCTCCTCTGGCAGAGAGGATGAGGTGCTGGAAACTTTTGAGTGAGTTACAGGATGAGGCCTGTGACCTGTTAAGGGCCTTAATGCAAGGTAGCCAAAACTCTCTTGTTTGCAAAATGGGCAGAAAATTGCAAGTGTTAAAACCTATTTGTAAAAAAAACAAAGGGTAAATGGGATCCAGTTACTTGTCCTCTGTACTTACCGTTTGGAATTGGCTGTTGCAGTGTCTGAAATACTTGAAATTAGGGGGATTGAATGTTTACATCCAAGTTATACAACAGGTTTCTGTACAGCAATTTTGAACAGGGAAGAAATTAATCATCCACTCTCCAAACAACCTTCCACTGCTCATGGACTATTAAGTATATTTGCATTGTGCTTTTATGTTTTAACTGCTGATGCTTGATTGACACATCCCAAAGTGTGGTTGGTTTGGGGAATATTACTCGCTTTGTAAATGAAATCATTATCTGAGCTACTATCTGGGAAAAGGCTGTAGCTGTGTATTAAAGGTGTTGGCAGGAGTGGTAGGGACTTCATAACCGTATCGGTCACATCACCGGCATGCTTTGGATAGTCCAACAAGGGGAATAATAATTAGCTGGACCATACTAGAAAACTCCCAACACGTGCTGTGCAGGCAGAAGGACCCGTAATCTTTCTGACTCACTCCTCTGTTTATATACTAAGTGGATGGTACTGCATACCCTCTTCTCTTGCCCACACCCAGGCTCTCCTGTGATGCTTTTGTGATGGTTCAATGCTTTCCCGGCAGGAACCGCCAAGTTTCTAAGAACCAGATCAATAAGGCGAGGAGGACAGAGTGCCCTAACTGCTGCCCTCCTTCCGCAGGATGACTGCAGTGAGTTTCGCTCCCAGTTTGAAGCTGGTGGACGGCTGTCCTGCACGAGGGAGAATAACCCTGTTCGGGATTCTTCTGGAAAGAAGCACACCAACAAGTGTCTCATGTGTGCTGAGAAGTTGTGAGTACAGCCTTCTCTGAGCAACAACTGCAAAGAGGGAAAAGCTCTGGCTCCAAAACTGCAGCTTCTGCCTGTGGAGCTGCATCTGAGCGATGCCTGGGAGAGAGTCCTGAATTCCAGTGGCCCTGCAAGAGATGCTCCAGCAGTAGGGCTCTGTCCATTGCCCCTCTTTGCACTTGCCTTTCAGTGCAAAGGGCCCAGGGGCAGGTGAGAAGCAGTGTGGAGTAGAGAAGGACAAGCAAGGTTGATAGAGAGCAACCCCTTTCCCAGGGGACTGTTGGGTGTGGGCAGCTCCTGAGGAGTTTCCCACACATGTACTTTGCCTTCCAGATGCTCTCTCTCTACTCCCATAGAGCATATGCAGAAGCAGCCCTGATATGAAAGCAGCCACCTGGATCCAGGATGTAGCGTACAGTGGGAATGGTGAGGAGAAGGGAGAAGGTTTAGGGGTGGGAATTAGGAACAGGATCACCAGGAACAGGGACTGTGGATGGGGAGGTGGTGCCTAATGGCCTGAAGCTGGCTTACAGGGTAACCATGGGTGCTGGTGGTACTTGCACTGCCACAGCTCTCCCTTTTCCTCCTCTTCCCTTCTTCCAGCAAAAAGGAAGCCCAAAGAGGTCAGTCTGGTGGAACAGCACAGCGCAACAAACCTTCAGAGCGTACAAAACAGGTGAGTTAGAGCTCGGAGCCTGCCCTGAGATCAGAGAAAAGGACTAGTGAGAATCTGTGGGATCTCGATGGCCAGAGGCTGTCTGTGATCAGCCTGGGGTGACCATGGTTCTTGGGGCACTGGAGCCAGCTAAAAATGGGGGAGAAGCAGGTTGTAATGTAAAATGTCACCCAGTTGTTGGATGGACCTGTAAACCCTCAGATGATAACATATGGTGGGTAGGGAGCAAGCATCAAACCTGCTTCTCTAAGAACAGGCCTGTAATTCAGAGGTTTGGGAGGAGGAGATGGGAGGACAGGAGCCATTTTAACTTTGCTTCTTCTCTAGTTGTCTAAAAGTTGTTTCTGTGTTTGGGTGTTGAACATCATTCTGCCCCTTTTGCAGAAGAGCTGTGGTGGCTCAGGGTCACAGCAGGGTGTGAATGAGAGACGTCCTTTCAGAGGGTGAGTTCAGCAGCACCTGGGATGACAGCCTGTTCCCCCAGCCACCCCACCAGCCCTGGCACCAGTTTCTGCTCCCTTCCACCTACATGTTTATTTATAGGGGTGATTAGGAGGTTAACTGGAGGAGGAATGGTTCAGTATCACAGTAGTAGCACTGTCTGGGATGGGGAATTAAACACTCTGGTGGCCAGTGCTCAGTACAGTTCTTCTCCCCACTGGCTAAGCTGGTGATGGGGAAGAGACACATTGCTTAAAGTGGGGCATGTTTCTCATGCAACCCTTGCTCCTTTATGTCTTTGGCCTTCCTTTGTATGAAGCACTAGTGATTGTTGTCCTCAAAATCCCTCTCAGGACACCTTTGCCCAGCAAACCCTGCCACCTGGTTGGGCACGTGTCTGCCTGGCCCTGGCTCATCTTCACCTGCTGTCTTGGAGGCAATGTCTAGTGCACCATGAGCTTTCTGGGCACTGGTCAGGCATTCCTGTTTGTTTTATAGCCACTGCACCTGAGCGGGACTCAGCTGCTGCTTTTTCAGAGCCTTTCCTGAGGAGCTCTGAGACTTCTTGTGACTGGTGCAATTCCTTCACCTCCCCATCCACTAAGTGATACCAGCAGAGAGAGGGGTGCAGAGCCCTGGGGTGGTCATGCACTTGGGCTGAGCACAGGGCAAAATTTGTCCTGCTGTCAGCTACCTCCCTTAACAGCATGTGGCTGGGGGACTTCTTTCCTTCTCCTGTCCCAGTGGGTGTGTGGATGTCATAGTGCAAGCAGCTACCTGAGAGCTGTGGGAGCCTGTGGGGAGGGTGGGTTCACCCTGTGCTCCTGCTGTTGGGGAGGGAATGGTGTGCTGAGCTGCCTCTCTGCTCTCTCTCCCTGTCAGACCACAAGGAAATGCAGCTCAGAGTGGCAGGAACTGCAACCAGGCATCTGGCCTCAAAGAGCAGAACAGAGACACTGATACCTACGAGCTGGTAAACCCACCTCCTGCATCTTGGATGGAAGCTGCTTAGGGCACTCATGGGGCACTTCTGCTGGTAGTGAGTCTCTGCCAGCTCCTTTCCCAGCAGCTGCTGCTGTTCTTGCTTTGACCCTAAAGCTTCTCACTTGGCTGTGTGTTTCTGAAAGGGTTTGAGTGAGCAAAAGTATCTGTAGCCCAGTCCTAGCCTTGTATCACCCAGTGCTGAAGTGGATGGAAAGGGAATGGAGCTGGATGTGCCCATATGGGACCCTCCTAAGCCAGTTTTGCTTGTGGGCTTGGCTCCTTATGCAAGTACATCAGCTACAGGGGTGTTGGTCTTGAGCTCAGGCTGGATGCCTGTCCCACATGTAGCTGAAGTGGGGTGACAAGTGCCACGTGTTGAGAAGCTGCTGTATTAAAGTCCATGGGCAGAACTGGGTGATGGAGCTGACTAGGGCATGAGGACAAATTTGGCAGGGTGAGGGACCACTAAAGGGTAAAACAGAGGGATAGATAACTGCATATGGAATAACACTGGAGGAAGATGGGGGTGTCTGCTCTTTCTTCTCCATGAAAAGAAAATGTGACAGTTTCAACAGAGCTAAAAGAGGAAAATACAAAACTAATAAAAGTTACCATAAAAAGGGTGACTAAATTGGGTCTCACTGTCACAGGGTGTTGTCAAGAGCTAGGATGATTTAAAAAAAAATGACCTACGTATTAATCCCTCCAGAATTTGCATAAAGTAATTTAAATAATATGTTGGAAGGGGTAGGAAATGTATTTCTATGAGGCTGGAGGGACCTTACTACAAACTGCCTCAACTCTTCCTGAAGCCTCTGTCACTGGCTGCTTTTAGAAGAGGGATGTTTGAGTCAAAAATCCTGGTAGGTAGTTCAGGTACAGCAATTTTAATGCATTCCAGAGGAAGCATTAGGCATAATAAAGCCTGTCAGCTTCAGGGCTCAGTGGCATTTCCTGGTAGCAACAAAAGGGGAGTGGATGCTGATGAGCCTGACTGACGAGAGGTGATTCAGAGAGCAAATCTGCTCTCCTCTTATTTCCAGGGCCACCCGTGGGTTTTGTCATAGGCAGTTCCCCACAGCCAAAGGAATGGTGGCACTGTCTGCTGGTGGAGTGGCCACCTGCCCTGGGCCGTAATGCAGACACACAGGTCATAGTGCAGACAGCAATGCCTGGCACGTAGGAAGGCATCTAGCAGAGAACTGCAAAGGTCAGCGTTGTCTGCTTTCACGTCATCGGTAATTACCAAGTTGAGGGAGGAAGCAGCACATTAATGAAATTAGTAAGGGATGTTTAACCAGTAGGTGCTGTCACAACATCCCAATGTCACCGAAAGCCCTGTGCTGCCTTGTGTGAAACCTCCCTTCCCCGTGGTGCTTCCCACCCTGTAGTACTGTTAATAAACCATTTTGTGCTAAATGCTGTATCTCCAAGTGGGACAGGAGGCAGAATGTCCTCTCTGTCCCAGCTGCATCTCTTCTCTGATTGCACCATTTGCAGTTGTTGCAACATGTTTTATAGCATCTGGAGAAGAGGATGGTAGCCCATTAATCACTCCTTTGTCTTGGCCTTTTTTCAACACCTAGAGAAGATGTGGGTAGCCAGCCTCAGGAAGGGGCTGTGTGTTTGCCAGGGAACAAGCTGCTGTACCTCTGACTTCTGCTGTCTGAAATTTGCTGCAACTCTGCAAACATGTGCCTTGGTGTGCTTGTAGGGTGGCAGCTTAAGTGTGAGAGGATTTTTTGGGGTCTCCTAAGATGACTCTGTGTGCTGTGAGTTTGTTCTCATTGTGCCATGTGTGGCTTGTAAGGAAATCTGTGTCTAAATGTCTTGTTATCATGCTTGAGAGGGAATGAGGGCACCCCTAGTTAGTCATAGCTGCTCGTATATGCTTGTGTCTATGAACTCAGTGGGTGTCAGAAGTTGTGCTGCGTGTCGCACCGCCCTCGGACAGCAGGAGCCTGTTGTAAAGGTTTTTCCTTAATTTTGGTCAGTGGGTTTCATCTTCATTCTCAGGGATGAAATGGTACCAAAACCCTGATAAAGATGACTGGGGAGAGATAGCAGAAGTTTTCACCTTCTTGTGGATCACCTCTGAAAGAAATAAACCTACTCTGTACCAAGGGGGATCAGATGAGTGGATCTGTGCCTGGCAGTAGGGCAGGGAGGGCTCTGTCTCCAAAATCTTGGCTAACTGGTCCAGCGAGAGATGCTCTTTACAATCCTGGACTTGCTGGAGATGTGGTGGATGTGCTGCAGGACAGAGGGTCCCCGTGGCAAGGCTTCATTTGCAAATGTTTTGAAGTCACATAAAGGAAGGTCTTGCAAGTGAAACAGCATCAAATATGATTTCTTTCTCTCTTTAGCTGGACTGTGATCGAATTCTGCACGGGGTAAAGGGTGGAAGGATTTTCTGCAGCAAATCCTCACAACCAGTCTGTGGCACTGATGGGAAAACATACAAAAATGAATGTGACTTGTGTTCAGCTGCCATGTGAGTAGGTGGAGAGATTTCAGTAATACAGGGCCATCCACCATTCCCGAGTGTCTTTTGCAGCACAGTGTTTGTTTTGATATATCATGACTCACTATCAAGTGTGTCCTTGGTGCCTTGCTGTTAAGCAAACATAGATCAAAATGCCTGAGATTAATCTGATGACAGCTAATTAAGATACACAACTTTCCAGAGTCCCCTATTCCCTTTCTGCCCAATCATAAGATTGTTTGGGGAATAATAAATGCCATCATATTGGAAGTGGCATCAAAGCATTAAGGAGTCCACAGGGGACTGTCATGCTGATGGCAGAGAGCTGTGGCATTGCAAGTGAATAATAAGCAATGTCTTGTCCTCCCTTTTCAGGAGAGCTTCAAACTACGTCACGATAAATTATCGAGGTGAATGCCGACAGCCTGCCCCTGAAGTGGTAAGCAGCATGCCATGGCTGGGCTGGGGAAACATCAGTCTTTTCCTTTCCCCTTGTGACACTGCCCTGTTGCCACTGGCTCAGCTTGTGGGGGCCTGATGCAGGCAGCTGCAATGGAGAGTGAAAAGCAAGCAGGAGCTGGTAGTCTGTCATCAACTGCCCTGCTGTGCTCTTCAGGACTGGCTGGGGGGGGCAACACCTTGATCCTGGGGACAGGTTACGAGGTTGAGTGAACAAGTTAACTGAGCTAACAGGTTAAAGCCATGCTCTGAAGCTGTGTGCTGCAGCATGCTCTGTACTGTTAGGGTCAACTCAGGATGTCCTGCAGGTTGGAAGGGCTCAGCTGTATTGCAATCTGGGAGGGAAGAGGGGTACTGGAGACCCTATCTCCTCTTACCCACCCCTGCACCACCCCACAGTGTGAGATGTTGCTCACGTGGAGAAAACTGCCACCCAAAGTGCCTCTTGGCTGTGTGCGGCATCCCATTCTCACTCCAAGTGCATGGCGGGGTTCCAGCCTGGCGGGATAAACAGAGCCCCAGGAGTGGGGTGTTTATGGTCCAGATGTTTAAATACAGGTTCAAACTTGGATTTAATGTATAACCTGGGCATAGTCTCCATGTTTTACAGAGGGTGTATGGTAGGAGAGTGACGTGTCTGGGGAAGTAGCTGCCTTTCCTCCTGGGACTTTGGTGAGGCCAGAAATACCAGTACAGCATGAACCATAAAGGGCTCATTTCCCAAATAATATCCAGGGAGATGTTTGGGAAGTTCAAATTATTCTCTAAATGGCATACTTTTGGGAAAGATCTGGAGCCTTGACATCTTGTGCAATCCCAAACAACAGAAGAAACAGAAGAACCCTTGGCAGTCTCCAGCATTTTGGCAGCCAGGGTGTCTCTGTTTCTCTTGAGCGCACGGGATGCTCTGTAGCATCCAGGGAGGACTGGCCTGTGTATTGGCATGAATTCTTGAGAAACTGAATACTCACCCCCAGGGAGATACTGAGATTTGTTCATGCTCCAAACATGGAAAGAATTAAAATATTGAACCAGCCAAAGAGAACTTCTGTAAAGTTTTGGATGGGAGCTTTGGCTTCTGATTATGAACTTCGTATCAGTGTGTTTGTAAGCAGGGAAGAGCTTTCCTGTGGGAGAGCCATCATTCCATCTCTTCCTCTGCTCAGTGCCATGATGGCAGGAGAATCCCAAAACATTAAAAAGTAAACATTCTAGCTCCTCTTCTAATCTTCTGTAAAGCAGCAGAGAACTCTCAGCCCTGTTTAAAGTTGAAGAAGTTGTAGTGCAGAGAGAATTTTGCCTGTGATCATATTGGAAGCTTTCATGTCTCAACCTTTAGTGTGACAGAGGTGCTGTTGGTTTATGTATTCTGAGGCACAGGGAGACAAGGCACTGTGCAAGCCTATTGGTGACTGTGGTCACGCTGTCCAAGACAGATGAGATTTTTTTTTTTTTTTCCTACCATGGCAACTGAAAAATAGAGAAGATTCCCACAAAACTGTGCTTGATTTGGAATTCCTTACCGTTCTGTTTTACCAAGCTGTTGCAGCTCTCAAGCTTTTGCAATTAGAGGAATATGCCATATACTGGAAGTCAGACAGCTTGTAGCTATGTTAAGTATTCCAAGGAGAGTAGGATGCAATTAAAAGAGAAAGTGATAAGTTTTTTCCTTGGGGCAAAAAAAGCCAAACATAAACACCCCCC